>JAULCE010415502.1:0-17181 GCA_032359355.1 Macoma nasuta | reverse complement strand
AGTGTGTTATGGCTAAAACGGAAGTAGACAAAATATTTGCGCATGTGCACAACCTGCCTGGCAGTGAAGGGGTTAATCTTGCATTGCAGTAATGAATGCATCTGATGAAAAACTCTGTTCACTTTAATAAAGCAGAACAAGATACGCATTCATGACAAATCTAACATTTCCGAGGTGTCATGAAATAAACAATCAACAAGATGTGATATATCTGACTGCCTTACATTATTGCAACATTGATTTCTGGAGCGATGCAAACCTGTTCTGACAATTACGTTCTGGCGTATACACTTTGACAAAACCCCATACGTGTTCAGAAAGAGTGCTACAGCGGTTTAGTAGCATTGTATTTATAATACAGATATATTGCCGCGGGTAACCGTGCGATTACAATTTGACATGTGGCGACACACACACCATATTTGACATTAATGCAAACCACATTTGAGCGTTGTGAATTAAACTCTTTCATAGTCATCAGAGTATAAGAACATAGTAGACCAAGTATGTTATCAATTGTAGTCTGAATTGAAGGAGTGTCGATAGAAAAAGTAGATCGGTATAAGATAGTTCGGTAAGATCATTTGATTTGTTTAATTCTGTCATTCGGTAAGACGTTTTTTTAAAACTCATTTAAGATAGAGGTATCTTATACTAATCTTATAGTAAGATGCCTTCAACCTGGATGAGTTTTAAAAAAGCATTTTACCTAATGGGACAAGAAAATCAATCAAAAGTTGTATTGTGAATTGAAGGAAGATAGGCCGAAAGATAGAGTAGTTCGGTGTGAGAAAGTTCGTTAGGATCGCTTGATTGTTTTCCTTGTGCCAGCCTTTACGTCAATTGTTATTTTAAACTCATCCACAATGAAGGTATTTTATGATAAGATTATAATCTCAGGATAGGCGCGCCTATGAGACAAAACAATTTGAATATATCTAAAGAAACATTTACTATCTTAAAAATCATTAATATAATTATTAACATACAGTATGACTAATCTTATCTCGCATAACAACTTTTTATACCCCCACCCCCAGGAATCAACGCATCTCGGTCGGTCGTTCCGTTCGTCGCGGTCCACCACTACTAATGCCCTAGTCACACAGACACATTACGGACTCTGCGGATGCTACGGACGGCGCGCGCCGTCCGTGTCTATCCGTTCTATCCGTAATCGTCCGTATTGCATCCGCAGAGTCCCTAATTGTACGTATCGTATCCGCAGGGTCCGTAAAATCCGCTTCCAAATTTTGAAAAGTTTCAAAAATCAGATGCGGACGAAATAACCGTAATGATCCGTAGCTAAAAGCATTAATCCGTATCTAATCCGTATCTAGTCTATATCTAAACCTATCATTCCACTGTTCATCCCCAGTTGTGGACTGATACGGTTCCATGCGGATCGTTACCTTTAGTTACGGTTAGTTACGGGTCTTGCACTGCGTATTATTACGGACTGTTACCTACAGAACCGCTTCAGTACGGATAGATAATTTGTGTGGATGAATGCGGATACTTTCGAATAGCTTATGTCAGATACGAATAAATACGGATTGATACGGGCTACTGTGTTTCGTTATCTTCTTGTGCAACGAACTTTACCTCTTTGGCAAAACAAATGACACGTGATCCCATACTTCTGGGGAGTTTGCTCCATTTATATATATACTGGATAAGTATCACACAATGAAAGCACTGAAAGAATTACCCTAATATCCTATTTGTACAACTTCAGCACTCAATCAGCAGTAATTAGCTATAATTATAACTTCAAAATGCAAATGGCGATTGTAAACGTCATCCGGAATTCACGCGCACCAGCAACAGTCCGTATTTGAAGTTATCTAACCGCATTTAATCGTATCTCAAGGTAGCAGAAGGTAATATAAGGTAAACAGTCCGTATCTATCTGTATCTATCCGCATCGTGTTATTTCAAAGGAAACGTATCTAACCGCTGACATCCACCTTTATCCTCAACAATCCGTATCTATAGGTAACTGTATCTGTACATTGATAAAGAAATTAAGCCACGCGCTCAAATTCTGCGGAAGATTGCCGTTTTTATCCGCAACTATCCGTCCTATCCGTAATGTATCCGTGTGACTAGGGCATAAACGGCATTACCCAGAAACACCAATTTTGATATGTGGATGCATCTTTGTAAGCCGGAGTATCATGTGCCAAAACTAGGTCACTGTGACCGTGACCTTGACCCATGTAATATGAATTTTTTGTCCAGGCCATATGCCCTAGAGACATTTAACTGATACACTGATACATCACAGGAAGGCGGGATATCATGTTTCAGTATTAGGTCACTGTAACCGTAGCCTTTGACCTTTTTAATATGAAAACTGTGTCCTGGCTTTAACTCCTACACATCATTATCTACGAACACAAAATCTGGTGAGCGGATAGAATCGAGTACCAAATCTAGGTCACAGTGTCCTTGACATTTGACCCAGTCACTATAATGAGGTTTAATTGTGTTCATTGTAGGAATAGTTAATTTCTTTATAATTCCACTACATTGAACAAATGCTACGTTGAGGTGGTATCAATCACCTTCAGTAATAATTCTAGTTGAAATAAATTCTGGATTGGCATTTACCATTAGAGTGGTGTGCCGTCTGATTTGAAAGACATTGTTATATTGTTTTAAAGAAATAGTACTAAAACCGCAATAAAAGTATTTGAAATAGACACAATACCTTTATCAAATATTTATTAAAAAACCTTTTTATATTATGGCTGATAAAACCAGATCAAAAAGGCAATAGTAATACTTTCAACCGTACAGACAAACCTCAATCAAGCGAAACAAATAAATCATTCGAGCAATAGCAACGAAACATATCACTTTTTTTAAGTGAGTTATCTTATTCAATCGAATGAGAAAGTCATCAACAACCACCCACATGTAAAGAATTAATCATTTTTTAATATCACTGAAACCTTCGGACTTTTCACTGCAAACCATGGTCAGTAATTAATTCACTACAGACTTACGTACAGCTTAGCTAAAGCTTGGGTTCGTCTTTTGTCAAGAAAAGAAAGATACACAGTCACCTGAACCACTGAATAAATGTAACAACAAAACATGTCCTTGGTAATAGACCAAAATCTTTATAATGGGTGGGCTTTTTTTTGCTAATTACGCCGCGAACAAAATTGTTACAAGGTTACGCTAATCAATAAACTAGCCCTGTCTGACATACACTGGATCATACTTTTCGCTTTGTTAAAAACATCGCATGGCATGGATTCTTCATTCAGATCACTAGTGAGAATCCTTGAGAGGTTTATACGCATATCATTTTGATAAGGATGGCCTGCGTCATATGAAAAAGCGTCACTAGAACATTACACAGGTCTAGACCAGGATCATCCGTTGTGTTTTGAATGCGGCTTCTGGTCATTGATATTTCAATTTAGGTCCATTGTTTCGTTCAATACAATGTTTTCTACAATAAATAAACAGTCATGTCTCTAATCAGACATTATCATTTTGACTGGTCTTAGTATACACTGAATTGGAACAAAAAGTCACTTTTATTTCAAGCAATACAATTTGTTTGAGTGGATATTGAAATAAATGTCATGCATGTACAAAGTGTTTTACATCAGTATGTATACCGTACACCAGGAAAAATAAGTACCATCCATGCTTTCCTGACGTACCGCTAAAAATAAACAGGATGTTGATTCTCATTCTTAATGCAGATTCAGGTTTGACCCGTATTGAGATATAATCCATTGGGATAACAAACTGTTATTAGTTTATTTGTAAGGTAGCATGTGTCTATTAAATAACGACAACGACTTCTTCATCAAACATCGAGGAAAATATCACTAGTATAATTCCTATAAACATAAATTGAATAGGTTTACCATCTATAGTCGGTTTTACGCCACATTGGTCATCTTTGTACAACAGCCAGGACAACTAACTTTATGCCGGGGTGGTACATAGCATACGTTCCTATAGCAAATAAATAATTTCGATTGTGTCAACTTGAATAACTCCGTTTTTAGTGTTTATATTGACATAAAAAATGCCGGAACGGTTTCTTCAAGGTATTTGAAAATGTATACAACAACCCCAAACCCCAAATCAACAACCCCAAATCACTACACTATTAGCGGATAATGATTTTATAAACATATTTCAACAAATACCTTTTACAAACCAAAACACATTTATGTTGTCACCTTTGCCTGTTTAGTCAAGCAAATGCCAATATATATTAAAAGGCAATATTTTAATACACATTAGCAACCTATATCAACAACCTACATACTTACACAGATTGCTCCATAATTGTAACTTCCCACTAACTTCGTCTCGTTGTATTTGACACTGATTAACCAACTATTGGTCGTGAGTATTGTAATAACCGATCACACAATAATTGTAGCACTCACATCCGTAGTTCAGGATCTATCCGTAATACTAATTGTCCTAGCTTCTAAGTGTCAATGCCCCTTCACTGCCAAAAACGTTTTGCACATGCGCAGCATTGTATCTACTTCCGGTTGATAATTTACACACTCACTCGACCTTTGGTAAAACCATTGGATGGATGTCAAACAGCTTGGATTCGAATGAGACTCCGAGTAACTCGGCGTCTCATTCGGATCCAAGCTGTTTGAATATGATACTATACTCGGGGTAAGGCAGTGAAAGGGTTAACGCTCTTCATCGCTATTGAGAAAGCGCACAGATGTTAACTTTATATCATCCTTTATTATTTCATATGTATCATGCATTTGAATTATTACCTTTTTCGCACTTAGGTACCTGGTTAATTCCATTGAGCTGATATTCACAGTTGCGTATGCATACATCAGTATTATTGCATAGGTCGTTCGCTTTGAACTACGTCAGTGTCACGGACTTACTTTCCGATATCACAGGCCTTTACAAAACCGTACTTAACTCATATTATCGGATAGTTTCACGTTTTAAGAATACCATAAACATCGATCATTAGTAGTATTGAGAATATTTTGGATTCATTGTTTTCAGCAACAATTAAAACTTGTTTATATATTTTACTGCTAACATTGACACTAAAAAATTGGGTTGATGATTTCAGGACTTATTCAATATCTCAGTATTTCATAGCTGAAAAAAGGTTAAGCAACTGTTTCTAGAGTGTTCACATTCTAATACATAATCGCCTTATTTTAAGTTGAAATTTACTTCATCTTTATTTAGGAATATGGTAAACGATCAATGCCATTGTTCCATATTTCACTCTTAGCAATAGCTATTTGCAATTAAGGCTATTACAACAAATACTTGATGGTAGAAAGGATTTCACAGATGTTTTAAACCTTTACACCATAAAAACGTCGATTGACGCCTTTATATGAAAAACACCTGAAAACACTTAAAAATCAAAGCATTTGCTTCTATAAGCAAAGGCTTATTTCGTAAATATAATATAACTATTCAAATTGAATTTTTTGTAACTCTTAGATTGTCATCCTTTCTATCCGAGTATTTGCTTTCTTATAATTTGAAATAATAATTTTGGTTTAAGGGTTAAATAATAGTGTATATATGGGCCACGTCACGCGAAAAGGGGCACTCGGACATAGCACACATTGTAGCCACAGACCAGCCGCCACGTCACTCTTTTCAGACATCCAATTCTACCTTTTAATGAATACATATGGTAATATTCGTGACTAGATGCTGGAAAAATAGAGCTGTAAAAGAACTGTGTCCGCGCATTTTGATATGTCCAAGAGCCTTCGGTCATATATACTTATACCTATATAGTACAAGCCGTCGACACTCGTCATGTCCAAGTTGGCGTGACAATTTCGAATGACCCGAAATTTAAACGAACTTTTTATATTTTGAGAATTTCGAACTTATAAAAATAGTACCCTACTGTTCGGCACATAAATTATTCAGAATTCCAAAGCCTTATAATTGACAATGATATTCTGTTCGAACCGTTGTTGGAATAAAGATTAGATTCAACCTAACGAAAGAAACTAAATAATGCTAGCAGAGTAAGTTACATAAAACACATTAAAACAACCGGAATAGCACAGCATTGAATTGATGACGTCAAACCAACACATATGACGTCATGTCACGTCACGTGAATAAGTCCGCAAACTTATGTTGACACTTATCACATATTATGTTTTGGTACTAGCAGTTGTGATAATCTAATAGTAATTTTATAAGTAACGATATCGGAAATGATCATTTCATAAGATTTAAGTAAAACTAGAAAATGTGTCCATAGGACAAAGTTGCCACATTCTTCCACTTTGTCAAAAAATGCCATATTTTCACGAAAATGGCCGAAAAAACTCCGAAATGACTGAAATAATTCACATGGATGTCGAACTTGATCAAGATATTATGGCCACAAACATGTGTGTAAAGTTTGGTGATAATTGGACAAATACTTTTTAAGAATTAGATCATACAAAATTGTTGGGTAAAAAAATGCCATATTTTCACACAAAAATGGCCGTTACTCCAAAGTTACTAAAGTGATTTACATGGCTGTCGATCTTGATCAAGATCTTACAGCCCCAAACATCTGTGTAAATTTTGGAGAGAATTGGAAAAATGCTTTTTAAGAATTAAATCATACAAACTTTTCGAGACGTACCTCCGGACGTACGGACAAGCGCAACTCTATATGCCTCCACGTTGGGGGGCCATAAAAAGCAAACACATAAATATAGCATGAGAAATCCCTAATAATCAAATCTAGACGTAAAACTCATTGCCAAGATTATAATAGTTTTCCATGTCGACACTATACAAACTCTCATGATGTGGAACAATTCGGCATACACATAAAACAAGGGCTTCCGCGGTTCAAATCTTTTTAAAGATCTGCATATCGATGGGATCGTTTGAACTAATATTCACGCGCTGTGTAGTATAAACAGTCAATTTCGTTATGTAAAGCTTTAAATTAAAAGCTCATACTGATAATGAAGTCAACACTAAACGATCTAAGAAAGACTGAAATCAACAAACAACACAGACATATATAACGTTGATTACAATATGATATGGATATGCAACGTGCTATCTATAAGAATTATGTATCCGGCTAAGTTGGAATTTTACACCACCGACCAAAAAAGGCAATCCTGCGTATCATATTTGATAGGGCTGTATGTTTAATACGCTTGATGAGTGCGACGTGACGTCATCAGCGTGTTGGGTGGCTATGTTAATGCGGGTCGCAATATTAGAAATATCCAATATCCCATCGACTATAGTTCAATGTTTCAATTCTTTCAGGATATGTTACAATTAACTAGTTACTTGGTTAGTAGCTGTTTGGCTGTACGTTGCATACAAGCACCTTTAGAATCATCACATACATTTGAAATTAAAAGCTTTGTTCAAACTCATTCGTAAACAATGCCACTGGCACTTGTTTACCATAAGAGTGTACACTCTAAATAGAATCGCGGGTGCAAGTTACCTCAAGACAAATATTAGGGAAAACAGATACTGTCTTAAGCATTCCAGTAGGCAGAAAACACATTGTTTCCATTTTGATTTCAGATGTTATTAAGAGAAAAGGCCCCTCACGAAAGCAAATAGAATAATTGATTCGCATTTACATAAAATCACCATCAAAACGATTGCAAATGTTGCGAATACTCTCAGCATAAATATTCGAATCAATCTGCGAGGGCAAAACATTATTGTGTTGATAGAAAATGCGCTCTTGGATGTATGAATCATTTAGTAAATACGATTTCTTTTTGCCGAAGCATTAAGATAAAAAGTAAACTATTTTTATGTGATTGTTGGCACTCTCTAAAAACTAGTCTAATGAACCATATAACCAGACACAAGGGGAATAGTTGTGTCATTTTAAATGGTTTGATGCCTACAATTATCATTCTACGAAGTCTGCCAGCAGTGTCACGGGAAAATCGATGACTTAGAGCAACACTATTGTAACTCCTTTACAAATATGAAGGAGTTACAATAGTTTTGCACCAAGCCATCGAAATGTTTTAAACCCTGATCAGACTGCTGCTGACGGAACTGATCCGAATTGACTCGAGTAACATACTTGTCACATACTACAGGCGACTTTCGTTATATCTAGGTCGGAGACTTTATGAATTTGCTAAACGTGCACAATATTACGATATTCAGGAATCAAAACTTGAGATATTGGTATATTGTGACGATTTATCTATGTATATTTAATTGCACAGTCAGAGTATAAGACTTGGTTTATAGCATTAAATGTTATATATACTTAAGGTAGGTAAACTACTTGGGTTTCGAATATAAGGCAAGGGTTTCTTCAAGATTGGGACTCATCTCTTATTTCAATCCTACGTTATAAAATACTTATTTTTTAAATATTCATTGACGTGAATCCGTATGGGTGGTTCGGTATTCGATGATTAATGTTTGAACATGGTTGTATCTAAAATATTGAGTTATGTTGTTATCGATGCATTAAAAAAGCAAGTACACATATAATATTCAAGCACCATTGCACGTGCATGTATTTCAACTTGAATTTGACGTAACGTGACAGTGGTACTTGTTCGTAGTCAAAGCAAATATTACATGAGCCCGATTATACCTTTATTTGAAAAACTGATGTCATCGAAAACTGACTGTACCATAAACTCTGTATGCGCCAAATTAAATACTGGCGGCTGTCATCGCATTTCTTAATATTTTTAGGCAGGGCAATGAAACTTCATCACAATGTAGATACATTTATTATCGATTAGTACAAGACAAACAGGGAACGAGAAATGGTTTTCCTAGTAACGTTACCGTCGTCAACCCGGCCAAAATTATGTCATTTTCAATAAAAAAACGTTTTAAAAAAACACGTCTATAACATTGAAATTTCAAAGCATGTCAACCAATACACACCCAAAGTTGCTTATAGCATCTGGCATGACGTCAGTGACGTCATTTTGAAATGTGACGTTAGAAATGTAAATAAAAGGTGCGCTCTTTACGGCCAGGTACTCTAATGAATGTTGAGCAAAGATCGGTCATAAAATATTGTGTGCGACATTGAATTCCGAATATAAACTTATTAAAATACTAAGCATCGTCTATGGGGAAGCTGCAGTGAAGGAAACATCTACAAATGGTACAAGCGGTTCCAGAAGGGTCAAGAGAAGATGGGAATGAGGAGCGCAGCGGACGTCTAATGTCCAAGACGACGTCACACGTCAACGCCGTCAAGGACTTGTTAGACAACGATAGGCCCATAACTATCTAAGAAATTGTGGACAGGACAGACCGTGGTTATGGAACTGTGTTCAGAATTATTTATGATAGGCTGCACATGCATTGTATATGTGCCATATTGATTCCAATAATATTTTGAAAAGGACTTAATGGTACAGTTGAAACTGTTTGCATGTGCAGGTGCGTTTACGTTGACGTCAAACGTAAATTGGACCGGATTTCCTTTAGCATCGTTACGGCAGTGACAATACCTATGCATTTTTATACGTTAGAGTGATGCACATTTGTAATCAAATAATTTGAATTATGTTAATTGTTTTTTCTATTATAACAATGTCAGCACGTTCAGGTCTATAATAAAGAAATATATACACTTTTCTGCGAACGTTTAGCTCACCCTTCGTAAATCACAGAAACGATTAAATACTTTTTGGTTAGTCCGAAACTGTTTATATAGGACTCAGATTTGTTGCAAAATAGTCCAAGACCACACGCCTTTAAGGCGGCGTCAGATCTGGCACTGTACTATTTTCAATGGCGCATTTAGGCTACTACGTCAGTACCTCAAAATATTTGTTATTATGAATTTAAAATAATAAGTATGAAAGGTACTGTTTTGGTGTTTATTCAAAACTCTATAATCATACGCGTAAGGTCATCTAACCCTTCAATCCATAGAAGTATAAGCCTTGTGACGCTTTTGTATAAAATTGCTATAGAAAACTTAGAAGGAAAAACGTAATTATCTACTTTCCACAACTGTTTTAGAGCGATTTGAAATTGGTGTTTTGCTTTCGCCTATATGATCTTCAAATTTATCATATACATGCATTGGGAATAAATCTAAGTATAGCATATGGCGTAAAGGGTTAGGTGCATATATTTATTGACGCTATGTTTGTTTTATACTAAGGTAATGGTGCAGTCCAATATCCGGAGCATCTAAGTAGCACGGCCGGTATGACATGAGTAAACACAGTTTGTTTTCATGTATACATATATTAATAAGTTTGGTGGCTAATTACTAGCCATTAGCTGCCATTCGTCTACGTAAGGTGTTAGTTTTGATAAACCGTACATCAATCTAAACGCAAACAGTTATTTCAAAACAAATAAAGTATCATATACTTTTCTGTTTATCGCCCGTGACTTATTTTAGATACCGAACGGAAAAGGTTACAACTTTTGTTTACGGGCCTACTATAGTTATAGGTGTATATGTACTAAACGTGTATATAGGAAATAATATTATGTATTGCACGTTTGTCTGTATTTAATGCCGTTGGTCTAAAAGCCATTAAATTAATTCTTTGTTATTAAAAATTGAATCTCTTGATCAGGTGTTTGCCAATATATTGATATATTATTCTAGTTGCATACAGAGCTTATAATTGTTCTGAAAATTTAATAGACTTTTACTTTACCCTGTTAAAGTATCACTTTTTAAATTTGAATTGTTTATACAAGTTTTAATCAAAATAATAAAGCAAAATAAAACATTAAGTTTGTTGACCCCAACCCTATCGCACTAGTCCATGAGCGTAATCCGTACTAGCTGAACTAGAGCTGGAGACTTCCCTATTGTCTAAATCGTTCGACACAATATATATGGTAAAGAGTATCGGCTCTTCTTGATTCAGTATCCGTTTTGTCCCACGTTTTGTCGCACATTCGCATCAACTCACTTTATAATTGTCACCGTTCAATAATCATTGATGGTGAATGCTGTGCGTGGATAATGTTTATGTTGACATGAGACTTGTGGTACGATATATATTTTCATCTAAATGCGTTTTGACAAGTGTAGTAATTAATCAGTTTCTTATTGAACTTATAACGTCCGATTAGAACTCACAATATTATGAGTGGTTGATAACTTAGTTGTTAAACAAACCGGTTTGTTAAGGGTTACAATGGTGTTAAGTATTACGCTTCGACATCGTACAAGGACGCTAAAATCTACCGTAATTTTGCTAAAATTTCGGACCCCTGCCTTCATATAACAGTTTCCCACTCGTTGTAGGTTCTGATCAAACTGTTTATTACTATTAACAGTGTTAATGCAATATATTATTTTACCTCATATCACAAATTCAGTTTCTTTTCATGAGTTTACATACTGTTTGTGATGGTTGATATTCCCAGTATGTGTAGGTTTAATGCCCTTTCCTAGAATGACTAGATTCTGGCAACGAGAGATGTTTCATTTTCATCGTGCAATTTGCATGCAGTATAACATATATATTAAATATTTAAGTATTTTATAAGACAGTCCATTGATTCCTTACATTATACTTTTTACTAACACATTTAACAAAATTAACAACCAGATAGTTTTTACTTTCAGAGCACTGCAATATTTATCTATATATTTGATCAAAGTGTGTTTCATCTGTTGATTTAGTGATACTCTAATATTTCCGTCAAAGGCCAAATAGGTTTTGTCGTGCCGCGGTGTCTGTCGTGCATGCATGCGTGCTTGCGTATTCAACTTATTAATATAGGTATCCAATCTCGTAACGTATAAGAAAATAAACTAGGCACAAAAAGGTTCTTTATTCTCAGGTCAGATTTTAATATTAAATAAACCATGAACTCTCCTTCATTGAGTTTGAGATATTGACAGAGTGTTGTTATGCATTGTTTGAATTGAGGCAAACGGTGTACGCATGACAGCGTATCCATACATCTAGCTTATTTGTAACAATTCATATAAACATTAGGAGTAAGTGTTACCGCTGTTTGATTATTTTGGTAAACCGAGTTTATCTTAATCAACGCTAAGCAAACCCATAACTATGTTGAACTTCCGGATTCTGGGAAATACGAAGTTCTTGTTTTGAGAAATGGGAAGCTAAACTGAACACGAAATATTGACGGAACCTATGCATCTAAAAAAAGTTACTACTGACTGAAAGGTACACTAATTACACACGTGCGTATCAAGGAAAGGAATAAGATAACTCAATAAGTTATATACTTCACACAGTTGTTTACTGTTCGATGCATTTTATGCAGGCATATATCAGTGTCATTTTAATGGCAATGTTGCATGTGTCGCTTCAATACATTGCGTTTTAGAACATTAACATAAACTCGATCTAAGGACATTATATATCAAACGCGATTCCAACATTAAATTCTAGAGAATATTAACAGTTCGTAAGAAACCAGCAAACATGGCCGACTTAATACAATATGTTTAAAGACGTCAATCTTGTTATCAGATAACGTTTTCCACACGGGTTAAAGTGCCAAATCTCATAAGTGCGTCTGTCATTTTTTAACTGTTATACTCAATATACGTATACACAATGACGTTGAACATTGATAACGCATTACTACAGACATAAAATGCATTTTGGTCAATAGACAAATTACCGTCAACGGTGGTTTACGCTGGTGATGTCTCACGAATTTCTACGAAATAAAATTGTCTTCTTGAATATGCCTAATTGCAGCTCACATCAATCGCAAATTCAATTTTCCTGAATTCTTCAGAATCATACTGACCGGGACTGCCTCGTTATCTGAAGTGTCTCAAATTGCAGAAAGCTGCCGCTCGTAATTACGAACAAATGAGTAAAATGTCTGGACAATTTGCTGTATTATGCAAGCAACCTTTATGTCAGTATGGTATGCTATTAGTCTTTAGTTTGTTCAATGATCTAGTAATCATAACGTCTCTTGTTGTTTGCCCATATTTGCTCGGATTATCAGCTGTATGCTAGTCACTGCTTAAGCCATCCCCCCGCGCATGCTATTTGAAGATATCCACAAGGAAATTATATGTATAGGGTGATAAACAAGTTCTCAAATTGTATTGCAAATACTAGAGGAAAATGAGCGTTTGGTCCTTAGGAGTAGATGTATTGTTTCCAACTTTTTTTTTTAAAAAAGTCGTCTGCTACCGAGGCGATACAATGCGTTTCTGTCAAGGAAAAAGTTTAAATTCAGCAATTATTTTTTATTGAACAATACTTCTAAAACTACTTATATTGTGATTTCTACGTGCATGACCAAAGGTATCGATATAATATATAATCTGTATAACCAATTTCTGATTCCATATATTGGCGGAGTCTTACAGGTTTGCTTCGTTGTTTGTTTGTTTTTTGTTCAAGGAGTAAATTTACTTATATCAAGATTTCAGGAGTCCACCAATTCATGATTATCAATAGCTAGTTAAATGGTAGATGTAAGCAGCGGTTTGCTGAAAAACAGGATCTGTATGCATTTCTTGAGCTCTGGCGAGACAGTATTGCCACTCTGCTTTATAATAGCCCCTACACATATATGTGATATATTCAATATATGTAGTTCGTAAATACCTAAACTTTGGATTTAGTGTGCCCTTGAATGAATGTTACGATTGATTATTTCTGATTACCATATAAAACACATTTAATGCCGATGGATGTCGCCAAGCCCTTCGATGAATCAATGCTAATGAATAATACATATCGCATGGAATTAACAAATTTAAGATGTTTAAGAACTGAATTTTCCTGAAGTATCTGCAGCAAATGTGATCACAAAAGCGCTATACTCGATGTATGTGTCAACAAACTTAAAAATACCTTAAATGTATTTACTTGACAAGTTGTAAGGATGTATTCTTATCCTATAGGTAAATAGTAATATTCCAAAAAGAAATTAAGTGTTCAGTTGATTTCGTACGGATTTGGTAGTTGATTCGTATAATACATTCAAGTCTTTTTAAATTGTTTTTTAACCAAAAGTTCAAATAAAATTCGTCTGTTTTGTAATTTTAACTAATTGAAATAATCCTTTGCATTTCGTCTCGTACAATAAAAATGAAACACCATTTTTGTTTGGGCTCAGATTTAAATTTAATCGAGTCCATGAATAGAGATTAAGCTGTACTTCACAAGAACAGGTATTACACTGTGTTGTGTAATAACGATAAAACAATATGAAGACAAGAACATATTAAATCTAATTATTATTTAAGTCACCTATTGCTCATTCCGCTAATGAATTGTGCATGCTAATAAGGAACATAAAAATGTTATCATTATATGTTGAAAGTAGAATATAATTGAGTGATATTTGCTTTTCAAAATCATAGTCCAATCACTATGTAGAACATGTTTGATATCCAAACGACTGTTACTACTTGGCATGGCACACACTTTTGTTTTATATCTATTCTGCTAGACGTGTTACAACTAATGTAATTAAAGTTGACCCTCATTTTATTCAGCAGTGTGTCTCTGCTACTATATAAATGAGTTGGAATCACACAAAGTTTGAAATTTCAAAAATAAATTCAGCCGTAATTAGTGTGTTGACTCTTTATTCATAGCGAATTACATCGACGTTTAAAAAAGATGACAACTGTAACCGGAAAGCATACATTGAAGACATCTTATTTAATATTCGTACTTACTAAAATGTGTTTAAAGTTATATAATGATTCTATTTTACTTTCTTTATTGTCTCGTGACTCTGATCAGATAAATGTATCCGTTAGATATAGTTTTAGGAACTGTAAACTTTATATCCTAATAGCTATCCTTAATTAAATAGAGCCATTATAGGTTTCGATTGTGGTAGGCGGGATAGATACCGCATTACAACATTGATATCCTATAACACGCATCTATTGCAGATACATTTTAGACAAAAGAGTGTATAAATGGGATTATTTGTTCGCAACGCATTATCTGTACTGACTCCTGAAAAGCATAACACAATCGCATAATGGTATTTGTTTGATATCCTAAAACGTTCAAGTAAATGCTTAGCTAACCCTTGCATAGCTACACTAGTACATATCAAATGAAACTTAAATTTTATGGAAACATAAGTGGCTAAATTGGAGATAGCTTCCGATGTGATATACGTCTTAGAGGATAGTTGTAAAATACCAATGCAAAATCAGATGTAAAGTTACGGAATGAGATCACTTTTGTATATTCAAAAAGGAATCAAAATAATCTTCATGGCGTCTGTACTTTAAAACTGTTCCATTACGTGGCTGTTTTGTTTTGTGTTGTATGTGGTGTGTCCTGCAAGACCTTTCTATCTACTTTTATCGATAGCTCGGTGCAAAACGATTGTATAAATGTGAAGGAATTACAATAGTTTTGCACCAATCAATCAATATTAAAACGGTCTTCGGATTTAGCCTTTGTTTGACATTTCTCCAGTTTTATCACTATAAAATTACCCAGGCAATACGAAACGCTTTATATACATTTCCTTTCTTTTACAGAATGTATACGACTCCAATGATGCATGCGTAAATTAAATGTTTTATTCAAACGGAATAATACAGTTTTCTATCCAACCCGATGTTGCGACAACTTATAATAATTTAATAGAGGCATTGCAAATTCAAGTCTAATGAGTTGTCACAGTTTAGAACTTATCCATATACTATCTTTTAAACTCGCATTTTAGGCTCTGAGTCATACATTTTCTTATGAGAATTTCAAAATAGCAATAGGAAACTTATGTTTACTAGTCTAGTAGATTAACTCCAATTTCATCAAAATCGTTCAGAATGTGACAACAAGTGTGAAAATAGACATATGGGTCTAGTTAAATATGCTCTTTCATGTAGAAACAGGACACATGCTATCAAACTAAAATAATTGCTGCCGTCTTGGATCTCAAAATGGCCGCGATTAGAAATAAAGTATGTGTGATATCTCGGGACCGAGGACACATAGAGACTTTATTTCAATGGCTATTTAATGTTTTCACACCTACGGAATTCAATTAAAATGATAAAACCTACCTATCTCTGCTCAGTATATCTCACAATCAAACATGACAGCAATCGGTATACAAAATGAAAATAAATGCATATATACATAAATAAGCACGAGCTTGGTTTGTTTGATTCACTATGTACGGTTGCAGGTTCCTATTTCAATGCACTTAAATGAGGCATTAAACCATTAACATGATGATCTGCATGCCTTCTTGCAACCACCCATGACAAATTCCTTGTGTGATTTGACTGCCCCAAGCCTTGTTGTGCAGGAAGGAACCCAATCACCATTGACGTCTATTCTCACGGGTTTGCTGTTGTGGTGCCAAAAATTGGCCCAATATATGTCCTGCTTGGTACGTGGCCCTCCTAATTTGCTCTATATGGGCAGCCTTGGTTGGTGGTATGTGATTTATCTGTGGTTCTTGCACAAACTGCAACTTTCACGCCTGGTTCACCTAGGCACATTTACTTTTTCTATCATAGAGCAGTATGAAGAATTTGTCAAGCTGGCAAATTGCCTCATCAGATATGCTAAGATATGCTCAAAGGCATTTCAGATAGCTGCAGAAATGCTTATGTTTTTTTTAGAAAAAGTTGTCCAATTTGCTTACGCAGTTTTCTTTCCGATAATGGTGGATGGTGTTGACGCGTCATATCAACTGAAGGTAAGAAAAAGGAAGAGGTTTCGTACGGATTTGGTAGTTGATTCGCATAATACATTCAACCCTTGCTATGTCGAATTCATGGTTCTTTTTAGAGTGTTTTTTTAACAAAAAGTTCAAATAAAATTCGTCTGTTTTGTAATTCTAACTAATTGAAATATTCTCGTCTCGTACCATAAAGATAAAACACCTTTTTTGCTTTGGCTCAGATTTAAATTTAATCCGTGAATAGAGATAAGCTGTACTTTACAAGAACAGTTATTACACTGTGTTGTGTAATAACGATAAAACAATATGAAGACAAGAACATATTAAATCTAATTATTATTTAAGTCACCTATTGCTCATTCCGCTAATGAATTGTGCATGCTAATAAGGAACATAAAAATGTTATCATTATATGTTGAAAGTAGAATATAATTGAGTGATATTTGCTTTTCAAAATCATAGTCCAATCACTATGTAGAACATGTTTGATATCCAAACGACTGTTACTACTTGGCATGGCACACACTTTTGTTTTAT
>JAULCE010414391.1:0-17181 GCA_032359355.1 Macoma nasuta | reverse complement strand
CGTTACGAGCAAATGCTCCATTTACTACAATGTTTTTAACAGTCACCAATATCAGAGGCGCTGAAGGGCGCTTCTGTGGAGGATAGGGCCAACGTACAACAGCATTTAGGTGTGTATAAGGCACTTTTAATGACACTTAACCCTCTCACCGCGAAAGGCGACTCAAGTCGACATAGCAAAAAGTGAAGTCCCAGATCAAACGCCGCCTTAGAACGCCTATTTTGGAAAATCATGTATTCCGTATAGTTAGGTTTCGGAAAAGCTAACGCACGGTGTATTGTTTTTCTGTTATTTTCTTTTATTATTTCGTTAAAAAATATTTGGTTCAAAACTGGTAAAAACCGACAATTTTAGGCGTCGCAAATGTGGATGCTTACACAAGTCTTATCAATGACATCAGTTTTAAAGTCAAATTAAAAGCGTCTCAGAATTCCTACAAAAATGCAAAGCATATTTACTACACACTGGTCTTATAATTATTAACACAGTGCTAAAACTAATGACATTGAGTTTAGAACCATATCGGAACCGAATCAAATCCGAACTGAACCGGTAAACCGTTTTCTAAGCCTTTTAAGACACATGGACCGATTCAAAACTATTATAGTCGCAATATGTGTTTTATAAATCGCATGTTGCGGCTTGAAATCACACACTGCTTTTTACTAGGCACACCTTGTTGTTTCTGGGAGTGTTTAACCGATTCGTACGCCATATTTAACCGTAACTGAACCGGAGTAAGAGCGATACTTCTAGTATAACTATCAAGTTATTACCGGTAAATGACAGTATTACTTGTTTATCTCTGTACCACTTTCAATCTTAACCCTTTTCTCCTTATGCTATGTTAAAACTTAAGCATTCTATCCACAATCTATTTTTAGACAAATCCACAAGGAAAGAATTTGATGGAGGATATGAAAATCTAGGCAAAAAATGCAATTATTGAATTGTATTGCATCCATTATAGAAAATGGAGCATTTGCTCCTTACGAGTAAATGCATGATTTCCTACAATGTTTTCAATAGATATCAGTTACAGAGGCGACACAAAGCGCTTCTGTGTAGGAAATGGTTAAAATCCCAAAAAATCAATCCCAAATAACAGCAGAATTATGATGAAAAGGAGGAATATATAATTGAAACGAAAAATGCCAATTTTGAATGGTTTTGAAAACATTGTGGAAAATGGGGTATTTGCTCATTACGAACAAAATATGCCTGATGTAACCGGTACATCACTGAAAATGAAACCTCTCATGTTACTCATATATGTATAGAAACTAAATATATTAAATATTGAATATGCGATTTTGATAGCCTTTAATGAATAAAATCAACATGACGCTTGATTCATTTAATCCTTTATTTCATTGAAGCTCATTGTGGCGCCCCTATAGCAGACTATTATTGAAATTGTCGTTAACATGGGGATTTGCTCCATTCTCACAATCTTTTTATAGCTGACCATGCCACGTTTTCAAAACATTTCAAAAACGTAGTTTTCCTTT
This sequence comes from Macoma nasuta, assembly GCA_032359355.1. Classification (NCBI taxonomy): domain Eukaryota; kingdom Metazoa; phylum Mollusca; class Bivalvia; order Cardiida; family Tellinidae; genus Macoma; species Macoma nasuta. The sequence continues at coordinate 15,670 of JAULCE010414391.1, read as the reverse complement.
TGCCTCGACTTTTAACCATTTCATCATATTCTTCGTTTTTTTCGTAAGTATATAATAGCATGTGGTAACTGGTTAATTATTAGTGGATTTATTATCAGCAGGTCGCTGTCAATGTTTGAAAGCAATGTGTAATACAAGGAACATGTTGTTTTGTATGGAAACCGTTTTGACCATTCTATTTCAATTATGTAATAATGTATGCAACTGTCTGTGATACAATGACTTACAGAGATGCAACCAATATGAAACCGCCAGTCGCCGCATTTCCAACGTGGCGTCTGATCAGATTTTACACTGCTTGAGTCTTTTATGCATTAATACCAGTCATTTGACTTTCGTTGAAAAAGTAATTTAACTCATTAGAGCAGATCGGATACTTAATCGGGAACACAGCGTCTGATCTTGACCCATGCTGCAAAGGGAGAAATGCGATTTTTTTACCGTTCAAACACTGTTGTAACGCGAACGAAATTCACATTATTTACAAAGATGACAAGTTTTGACCATTGTAACGTGAACATTATAAAATGCCAAACAGTTTGGAGCCAGATCAGACGTCGTCAAACTCGGCTGTTTATCTGACGTAACGCTGTTTGACAGTGCTCAGAGGCAGATTGTAACGCGAACGAAATTCAAATTACATAAAAAATACTATACAAATTATTTGTTTGGCATTAAATATTTACAATGTTATTTAGCCTCTAAATATACACAATTAAATGTGTATAGTGAAAAATACATGTATCTATAAAAACGGTTAATAATACATTTACAGGAAGCTTCTAAAATTTGTGTGAACCTTACTTTAGGCACGCATTTCGAGTTTGATGCTGCTATTTGTCAACACATTGGATCCCGATCGGACAGAGTAAAACTCTGGTCCGGACCGGATCAAAACGTATGTGGTATTTATGTTTCATTGGACATAACAAAATATGGCGATAGCTAACAGTTATTCTTATTATATAATTAATCATTAATGTTTCTTTTTATGTTATCGAAATATATAAACGATTTGAATTGTTAGACATCAGTTTATCGAACTTGGTCAAATTTGGCCAATGACAAAAAATAAAGGGCGAAATATTTCCTCCGTAGGTCTGCATACTTTTTGGCATACACACATGGAGACAGATCAGACGCCAAAAAACACGACGTCTGATCGGCCCAAAGTTTTGTACACGTTGACAATGCTCACTGTCAGATGGTAAACAATAGCGTTTCTCCCACTGTATTTGCGCCAAGAAACGTGCAATATTGTGTTGATGTATTTACAGCTACAAGCAAAGACAAGGTTATGGCAAAGAGAAGGTTCCTACCCATGGATCATGTGGTTGCCACACACGTTTTCAAAAACAAGCAGACAGGCGCATTTCTGATGACCCGTATGCCCACACCGGCGACCATGCTGATGGCTCTGTTCGTGACGCCTGCGTGAATATGTCTGACGATGCGGATGTCCACACTGGCAGTTTAGTTGAAACATATGTATGGAATACCACATAGATGTCTCGGTTCAGGTCTTTTCTTGCGTGAATATGTCCAACCAGAACATATGATTACACAGAAACTAGGATAAGTACAGCTTGTGGTAGACACAATGGCGTGTACGTTCACGTAATAACAAATGACGTTACAGTGAAACAGTACACACTTTTTAACGTCTGCCCAAAATGGTGGCTGATTTGTTTTGTCCGATGTTCTTAACATTCGGGGACTATTGTCTAAATATCAAACAGCGTGGATCCAAATCAGATGCCGAGTGAATCGGCGTCTGATCTTGATCCAGGCTGTTTGAATTATCACCGTAGTAGCAGGCTAAGGGTGAAATATTGTTAACACTTTTTTATCACAATTTGAACATTGATACAAATGGTTTAACCAGTTTGAGGACATTAAATTGCGAGAGACACATCACACATCTTCCACGTTTCCTGCTGAAGGACCAGACACTCTTGCTATTTCAGTACGTCATATACTATTTTTGGACTCGGCGAACACATCCGATAAAAATGAAAAAGAATATGTAGACGACCGGGAAAATGCTAGAACTAAAGGTTTCGGATATATTGTGCAAAATGTTTTCAAAAGGTTGTATTTAGTGCATATAGAAAAAGCGAAACTTTGAAGAATTGATAACATTATACTCAGAAACATCAGTTTAGATAATCATTTCTATCCAACTATGACTTTTCTTCAATCGTTAATTTTGATTTAAAATCATTTGCAATGGAATTCAATACTTATTGCATTTGAAATATAATTAACTGTAAAACCTAAAGCTAGTATAAAGCATTGTGATATTGAGAAGTTAAGTGAACGTAGGCCAACGGGTAGGTAATATCAGCAGGCTTTCGATAAAGATATTGCAAAACAATGTTGCAAACAGGATTCTCGAATGACACCAATTTCATCGAACATTGGACGATAGGGCAATCACTTTAACGTCTATTATAATATATCGTGCCTTTTAAAACATACATCGTCAAACTCGTTGTCTTGAACTGTTATATCGTATTCATATGGACCAGCTTACTATCATGGTTCTTGTTATCTAACATGTGTCTTTGTAAAAGTGTCGAACTATCCTCTGTTCTGAGTCTACACCATTTGTAAATGTATAAATATTTAATTACGGAACTGAAAGACAATATCAATATTGATAACACTCAACCCTTATCCCGTTGTTAACGACTATTGTCGTGATGGTTTGCTGTCTGATCCGGAGTCAAGCTTTTTGAAACCTAGACAGTGCTTTTAAATATAAGCACGAGAGAGTTAAAACAGGCGACAATTTTAGCAGCGGGATAAAGATTAAATGAAAGCTACTTATGGCAATGAAGAACTTGACAAGAAGGCTGAACACTTACATTATACGGGGTAGTAATCATTACCTGAAGGTGCTTGAAAATGAAGTGTCAATTGTAAAGTGGTAGAAGCGCTATTATTTCCCTGCTAAGGCGTAAGTAGAGGAACACTGATTTATACGGAAAGTACTTAAAACATGATCATCCCATGTTACTGGGGTTCTAAAACAGCTTCAAACAGTTCTAGGGCCATGTTAAATATATACTCAAGGAACGTTTGGAGCAATACAATTCGTTTGTTTCGCTTCATTTCGTTTTCATAACCCTAATTCTGCTGGATGAAATATCGACTGGAAAAGATTCTCGTCCCGAATATGTCACAAAATGTTTAAATATTCAAATAAATGAGCCTTATTTATAAATAATCAATATGATCAATAGATGTAAAAACGTGCGCGACATCACCCATTTCACACCATGCAGCACTAACGGCGTCTAATCAGAATATATGTGCAGTCGGACCTGTTTTAAGCAACCATCAAATTAGGCATTATAGCGGCAAGTGATCCATTAATGGGGAATGAAAGTGATGCAGAACGCCTTTTAGGAGTTTCGATATTAGGTCTCTACATCGAAAGAGCTTTTAAACACCTAATCGGTATTTTCACCTTTAGGTAGTTTTAGAACCTTATAAGCTCCAAATTTTAGACAGTTTAGAACTTCATCGATCTTCCAATCGCTAGCCAGCTTTAGGACCTAATCAGTCTTCCAATCCTAAACAATTTAAAAACCTATTCAGTCTTTTAAAGTTTAGGTAATTTAAGAACTTAATCAGCTCCAGTTTTAAGACAATTTAAGAGCGTTATCGGTCCTCCAGCCTTAAGACAGTTTAAAAACCTAATCGATCTTCTAAACATTAGGTAGTTCAAGAACTTAATCAGCTCCAATTTTCTGACAGTTAAAGAACTTAATCGATCTTCCAATCGTAATCGTTAGCTAGTTTAAGAACCCAATCGGTCTTCCAACTATAAGACAGTTTTAGAACATAATCGGTATTCTAACTTAAAGACAGTTTCAAAAACGTATCAGTATTTTAACCTTAAGACAGTTAAAATACCAGTAATAATTAGATGTCATCTTTGAGACAGTTTTAGAACCTAGAGAAGTTGGTGTTTGGCCACTTCACAATAATATATGGGGAAAGTTGACAGTATATGGCTGTAAAATGTCTACCATTGAACACACAACAAAGCATTGCAGACCCATTGGCCGTATTCATGAACGTTGCTGTGCTTAAATTTGAATCTCAGGAAAGTTGGACACAATCTCAGACTAAGGGCTCAGAAATTTCAGTTGAGCCCCGTGTGTGAGATTGAGTGTTAATACTCGGTTGAAGACAATATTCGTGACAAGGGGCAAGGTACAGTTTGTAAAAGATTACCAATGTAAGTCTACAGGGTTTGTAAAATGTTGATAAACAAAAATAAATTTGAAATTGGGCCATAACCGAGTCAACAGAAAGTTTTGTCGGTTGTTGTAGATGCAAGCTATATAGTTCAGTGTGTCTGCCTATGGTTTCATACTGCCTTACGAATATGTTATAAATAGTTATATTTTAAGAATCAAGTTTAACTTGCAAGAGAGTGTAAAGCAATTGAATATAGCCTACTTGAGCCGACAACAATTGAGACCTCTTCAGTGTGCCAGCCAAAGGTCTTCTTACTGGTGCAAGAAGAAGGTATAATGAGTTCTGGTTTAGAAATGAAGCTTTTGTCAACGCTGTTTGCCAGATATTGTTTAGCAACAGAGTAAACACTTTTTTGAGCCGCAATAGAGACATGGAGGAGATGCAGAGCCATGTGGTTCAGTGTGTCTGCCTGTGGGTGTTATACTTACGCAAGAAGAAAGTATCGTAAATTGTGTTTACATTGAGCCGTTAGTCAGATATTGTTTATACATGGATTAGATTGTTCTTGAGTTAGTAGCGATCGAGGCCTACGGTAAATGCAAACCATATTGTCAAGTGTCTTCCCATGGTGTCAGTTTTGGTTCAAGATGAAGGTTTATTTTATAGATACACTTCACTTCCCTGGATCTCGCTTTTTCGATTTCGAGTGAAGTAGAGTGATAATAGAAGAAGTAGCCATAGTGATTTATATGCAAACAGTGTGGGTACGTATTCGATGCCGAGTAATTCGGCGCCTCTGTAAGATCAAAACTGTTCGTCACTTTGAATGCAAATCTAAAACTGTTATTGCTATAAAAAGGTCTGAAAGCAAGGAAATATACATTTTAATTTACTGCCGTGATAACATGTAAGTGCTTTCATTATTTTGCACTTTTCTCATATATGTTTGTTCTGCAATTCTACTGTTCCTTTCATAACAATGTTCACTTATTTGCTTATATCGAATAAAGAATTTATTATCAGTTATGCTGGTGGAAGGTGCTTTTAGTCTAAAGAGCTAACATCAAAAGTTTTGGAAAGTTTGTAAACGCCCTTCCACTAGAACACATTTACATCCTTTACAATAGGCACCCTCTGCTGGTGCCCCAAATATTCTTGCTTACACAAAATGAGGGTTGATTGTCTAACAGTTAGGATTCACAGATAAACCTTTATGGGTGTTTTATTCCTTATCATGATGCTATAACACCAAAATGTATTGGACAACAACAGCAACGGAGGTAACCCAATATAATAAATTTCTGTTTTAACAGAATATTGCCCCTTCGTCACAAAACTAGGGCTTGCCTGCAATTCACCTTATTGACGCAGGCGGAGGCCAGGGTACTATACGAGTCCGTTACGCATTTGATATATCGTGCGATTACCATGCTTGCATCTACGGTTCGATTCCCGTGTCCGCTACTTTTCAATAATTTTCTTTAATTTATGTACACTTTGTACAATGTTTTCAAAGCGTTTCCGGCATGCCAATATATCTTATTGGCACCTGGCAGAAGCCGAGTCCCTTATTAAAGCAGTTCTAAGTGAGAACAGAATGAGTGTTTATGTTTTCGAAGAGTTTTCTGCATGCTTAGATATAATTTTAAATCATTACAACGGCATCCTTTGATGTTTCCATAAACCAATTCATTGTACTAATTGTTTTACATGAAACTAAAGTCTTAAGCGGTTGTTATGTCCAAGTGTGCGTTTGACCATGACATAGACCTTATACAAAATGTTCTTTTCAGTTAAATCACCGCCGATGACGACGGTCGGCACAGCAAATAGTGCAAAATTGTCGATGCGGTCGTTGGCAAAGCATCCTAAAAGGGCCAACAGTGGGTCGCAAATTGACCTGCGAACGACCATTTAAACCCACGGTAGATCTCTATAATCGTCAGGTCCGGTTTACACTTAAAGTATCTGGGATCGTGCTCAATCTAAAAAAAATATACTTACAACATTGACCTTTTTTCACTGCACATACATTTTGTCATGAAATGTTTCACTGGCAGTCAAAATGTCTGTGCAGTTGCAATAAAATTAAATGAGATAATCAAAGTCTAAATTTTGAGTGAAATATTAAGTGAATGACTGTGACGGTATTTATAAAGTTCCTAATGTAAAATGAGTCCTTTATGTCTTAAGATTCCCGTTAAGTTTCAACATAGGATTTTGCTTATTGGTCATTTGTCGAGTTTTGGGGACTATTACATTGGAGCCAGATTTAACAACGAGTAGCTCGGCGTTTAATCTGGCTATAAATCATTGTGTGAAGTGTATCAGTGATCTATGATTGACGCGTTATTCGATAAAAATAGCGTTTCTAGTACTGAACTCGGTCCCTTATCCGAATACAAACATTTCTATGCTTATCTGTACCAAACCCATTAGTTTCTGTTGTGTGGATACGTATCGAAGTCAGGGGGTCATTTTTTTTAGATTTAAATCACTTGAATTTCAAACGAATAAAAGCAACAACAAAGCATGTTAAAACAGGCATTCGTTTGAAATTAGTTTTCAAAGAAAACTATCCATATTACAGAAGTTCTGGTCGACTGCTCCTACACGAGAAATATCAGTTTGAAATATCAAAAAATAAATACTGACCGCTTAACCCTTTACTCATCAGAGGCACCAGTTGGCGCCTCTGTTTCAGATGACTGTTGAACATCATTGTTAGAAAATTGTGGACAGGTCTAAAAATAGCGTGTAGAGGAGAAGGTTTACAACCACCAGCATTTGTAGAACCCATGATATGCGTTATTGAAAAGTAAAGTCTAGCTAAAAAACAACCAAACACTACATAATAAAATCGATGGCGTTCTTATAAACCGAAACCATGACAAAGGTGTCCATCAAAAGCTTGAATAGATACAAGGTTAGTAACATAACACATATCCTGTCTCGCATTCGCCTGTCACAAGAATAACAGCACTGTTGTCATAGTTGTGGCCATTGTCGATGTCCCTTGTCACATCATCGCGCAACACACTGTCTTATGGAGGTTAACACCTATGCCAAATTGTGTCAAAATCCTACCATGCACGTGGACACTAAGAACGCGGACAAGCTGGTTTGGCACTTATTTTGAACTTTAATCTCAAATGAGTTACCTTTACCTTTAAGCTACATGACTGGGTTTGCACACTAAAAAAAGAATGATGGCAGTAGATATTCATGTCAAGTTGTGATCAAATCCTGCCCTGCTTGTGCAAATGAGAGACCGGAAATGATTATTTTGACACTATTATTGACTTTTAATCTCCTAGTGTGACATTTACCTTAAAGCTACAGACTTGTGTCTTGCAGGCAACACACTGTCTCTAGATGATTAATATCTATGCCAAGTTAGGAAACAAATATGTTATTCATGTTGAAATGAGAATTCGGACACGATGGTTTGGCACTAGTTTTGAATTTTTATCTCCTGGATGACCTTCGCCTTAAAGCGACCGACCTTGATCTTGCCCGCGACACCCCTTCTTATGTATGGCAACATTTATGTCCAGTAGTGGGAAAATCCTGCCATGCATGTGCAAGTGAGAGGCCGGACAAAACAAAATAGGCAATAAATTATACCTTAACCTCCTTGTGTGCCCCCGACATTTAAGCTACCGACTTAGGTCTTGCACACGACACACCGTCTCATAAAAATTTACATGTATGCCACGTTGTGGATACATGATGCCATGCATGTGTAAGTGAGAGTCCGTAAAAGATCAGATCGACTGACACAGGGACGGACCCACATACACTGCGAAGCCATTGTGACAATTATGTCGAGCTTTCACCCAAAGGAGCTCGTTAAAATTCCTTCACTCTTCAAGGAAGTTTCATCCCGGAAAATGTACTTTCGTCCTTATATTTACGTTTGACTGGAATTGGTGACCTTGAGATTGTAGCTACAGACCCGCTTCTTGCTTGGGAACGATCGTCTTATTACTTTGAACAAATGTGCATTTGAAAGTCCTAACATCAGTGAAGAAGTTTCAGCCCGGACAAGGGCTTTTGATCTCAAATATGATCATTGACCTCAGTTTGTGATATTGTCCTTGTAGCTAGAGATCTATTTATTAGATGCAACTTTCAGTCTTATCACAGTGAACAATTGCGCCAATTTTTTTGAGATTCCTTTGATCAGCATAGAAGGTACAGCCCGGACAAGGCGGTCGGACGGACAAGCGGACGCACGGTCGTTCAAACATACACACATTGTGGCGGTTACAGAGGGCTCGACAAAAATCAATTTGAAATGTCCGCCGAATACATAAAAAAGGAGAAACGCTAGTCTTCACCATCTAACGCGTTGGACACTCATCACTGGTAACCTTAAAACACAGTTTGGAGCCTTATTTTTTTTAATACATGTATTTGCAAACGTCGCGTTTAAGTTGCGTTTGTGTTTGCGTTGCGTTATGTTTATGCTGTGTTTGCGTTGCGTTGTGTTTATGTTGTGTATGCGTTGAGTTGGTGTTGTGGTTGCGTTGCGTTCGTGTTGTGTATGCGTTGCGTTCGTGTTGTGTTTGCGTTGCGTTCGTGCTTAAAATAATGTAAATGATAACGTTATTCCTGTTGTATGATCCTGGATGTTTTTTTCCTCAAAAGACGTATATGCCGTTCTTGCAATATGGTACTGACGTCTTCTAGACAATTCACCGAGATAATGACCTTGTTCAAAAACAGATAACGGAATAATGCGGCGCCTGATCGGCTTCCAAGCTGTAACACACTTCTCGAATTCACTAAACGATTTTGTTGTCTTAATTGCTCAAGGACATGCCTTTAAGTGTGCAAATCATATCCTCAATTTAGCCTTAGCCGTATCCCATGATGGGACATGTAATTGCAATTAGCTTGCATCCAGATAAGACGCCGAGTAACACGGCGTTTGATCCGGATCAAAAATATGTTTGACACTCAGGCAATAGGTTTAGAAATGTTGAATAATATCGGACGAGGCTGACAATTTCAACAGACGAGATGGGTATTTAAAGCAGACGGCATTTTTCAACAGCGGGATAAGGGTTGTAGTTCGTTTCGTATTATATGTATACAAGGATATAAATATTTATATTGTTATGATGCAGTGCACAACGGAGAAGCAGTGGACGCTCAGAGACCGTGCTATAATATCAGTTAAGGAAATTACGGTTCAATCTTTTAAAATAAATGGAAATTGTATTTTATCTTCTAGCTGCTACGACTATTACTTTAGTCCAGGGTAAGTGATATCCATTAAATCCTTCATTCTTCATCTTAGTCCCCCTATACCTAGCCTCGCTACAACCTTTCAACTTGTGCTAGAAAACATTTGTGGTCAGATTAGATGTCTATCAGATGCCATCTCGGGGTTGCAGTTCACAAACACATTTCCAGAATTTGGACACAACAATGACTCCCGGTTTCACCAATTTTGGTTGAAGCTAATAGCCATTATTGAGCAACCTGATATTTTGAAGTTTAGCACAAAGTTCAAGTGTTATCCATTGACTCAAAACTTCATTTAAGACTTATTCTCAATGACAGTTTATGTAGAATAAAAATCATGCAAGCTATGTCAAATACACCTTACAAGATCCACATCTAAAAGCTAACTTACCCTATTGGAATCACATACTAGAGTACATACCTATTTGTTAAAGAGGCAGCCAAAAAGTAAATTTCCACTAGGATATGTCAAAGATGGCAAGTGAGCTAAAATTAGCAGTCTACTACACGGACACTTATATCATATTGGTAAACAAGTAGCGATGCAAAAGAATGATACAAATTAATGATTACGTTAAAAATGGTAAGAATGTAATGTGCAAGTCGCTAAAATAGCAATATACTAATACTACACCGACATTACAATCATACTGGCTCAAATGTCGACGGAAAAATAGGAATTCTTCTGATAGAAAAGAAGGAAATATATTGATACGAGAAGGGGGCGATATTCTTTAATTCACTGTTTGAACTAAAGAAAAAAGTCCACAAGCCAAAAAAGTAAATTACCACAACGCTATGTCAAAGAAGGCAAGTGAGCTCAAGTTAGCAGTATGATGAACATTATGATTATACAGGATAACGGAACACACTATTATTTTTAAATTGCTTTGAAAACATTGTAAAAATGGGCCATTTGCTTATCGAGAGCAAATGCCGTATTTCCCACAATGTTTTAAAAAAGTAATATTACACTGAGAGGAGAAAAACGCGAATCTTTGGAGTTAAGGATCTAGAAAACATTCAGTCTACTTTAGAATAAGTTTTATCATAATTTCATTGTAAGACATTTCGATACATATTCCGGTCGGCACGCATATGTCGAAGTCGTGCAGGACTAGTGTTTATAATTTCGAATCATCCGATCTTCCAACTTCGGGTAATTCAAACGTACAGAAATAGTCACCCAGCCTCGACACGGATCCACGAAACAAACATAAGTTTCTGGTCTATATTTAAGAATCATTTATTATGTGCACGATCTTTACTGCAATGATATTTGTTTAACCTGATTTGTGTTCATATTTTCCAAGCGAACCGTAAGAGTGACATTTGAAACAGTTAAGTTCCAGATCAGCTTCCAAGTGACGCGGCATGTTATCGGGATTCTAATATGTTTTCATTCTGATCATAATAAAATATATTGTAAATCATAAATAACATCGCGTGTTAAATGTTAATCGATACCTCCGCGACCGATTATGATATTCGACTCGCAATTGCTCCATCCTAATCGCAACTGGTTCAACTCATATCGAATTGTTTTATTAGAGGAAGCCTTTTGGCTAGCTTGTGGAAGCAGGCTAGTGGTCCAAGCCGTCGGGAAGGTTTTACGTTCAATTTATGTTTTAAGATACTATCACTCAAAGTGCTATAAAATTCCACTTGAGTGTTGCAGGGCAATGGATAACCACATATGACAAAGGTGATAACTCTCGACTAAAATGAGACTGTGTGACATGGTTTCACTTGCCTGGAATGATCATCATACAGTTTTAGATATTGTGTCGTTAAGTTATTCAATGCAATTTTAGATATAGCTTTTTTAAGCTATTCAGCGGCAAGTTCTTATCAATCAATTTTCCTATGAGACACTCTTGTAGTTGATATATAAAGATAGAAAGAGTCACAAGGGACGTAACTATCTAGAAGATTATTCTAAGATTCATAGCCATGTGTGTGCTCTATCTGGAATTAGAAACTTTATTGCAACTTTTGCAAGACCGTTCCTTTAACACCTTTTTGTCATTTTTCACCCTCACACAGAGGTTATTAGATGTTACTGTTTTAGCCACAATCATTCATGGTATATACCATATTTATGGTAATCCAAGACAAATAACGGGAGTTATGTGAGTCAGAGTATAGTTGCAAATTCAAAGTCACGTAATGGACATACATTTACAATTCTTATTGTCTTATTGACAATACTTGTAAATATATGTTAATTCCGAACGTCTTTTTTTAAAACTTCCAAGAAGTTATTTTGGACATCCATAGATGATTTTGTTGTTTTTTAATTCAAATTACAGGAACACTTTTGGCTTATCATTTTTTTACATAGAGACTAGTTGCAAAATAAAAGTCTTTATTACCTTTTAATTATGATGAATTTGTTATAACGCTATAAAGGGGATCTCCCAAAAACTGGAAATATTGTTTTGACTTTTTGTGAAAAGTACATGAAATGTTTTGTAAACTCCCGACATGGAGAAAAATGATGTTTAACGGTAGAAGTTGGTGTTAATTTATCATTGTTTGCGAGCTATAAAGGCTGAATTAGTTTTAGCTCGGAATGCTTTTAATATTCTACATCGACACAAGAAACATACTTTTATTGTGTCAGTTTACGATTATATGTTTGATATTCTAATTTTTTTATTATATCATGTAAATCGATCTTGTTCTTGTGTACAGAGACCGTAATCTATATTAACTACAGAGGCGGTGTCTGTGTAGAATATTATTGAAAATATCTAAATATAGAAAAGCGAAATCACAAAAATGGACGCCAGAACCATATGAACCGGTACAATTGAGATATGTTTTTATTTCTTGCAGTAATTTATCGTCGTAAATGTTTTATAAATTGTTGTATGGTTTTTTAAACAATAAAGTTATAGGTAGATCCTCTTTGAGCATCGGTAAGCAAGTTTGTTTAGCGTGCTTACTTGACGTATATCATACAGAATCCAGAGTAATTTGGGTACACACATTCAATCCTCGTGATATCAAAGTAGGCGGGGGGGGGGGTGTTAATTTCAAATTAAATTTTAAGTCCGGGTTATTGAAAAATAGCACCCACCCCATCTTCGATATGTAATAATCAACAAAGCAAAACTTCTAAAGTTCGTGGTTTGGATTTTAGTGAATTCGAATATGTTTGTGTTAGATATTCCGAGAATCGATTATATATCATTCAGCCGGAACCGTATTTTCCATTGAGAGTAATCGAGCGTCGTATAGGGATGAACCTGGCCGAAAGTGTCAGCTGGAAACTCCAAACAGTACCACCATGGATGATCTGCAAGTCGGCATGGCAACACAGATAATCCCTGGAGAAAATGCTTCACTGAGTGTTGAGTACATGACACCGTACATAGTTTTCAACTATATTGGTGAGTTAACTGTTAATTCTTTACGGTAATAAATATATATGTTAATACCACCCATGGCATATCATTTAAATATTGAATCATAATACGCATGTAGATTAGGCCATTCCTTCTCACGATAGACCTGGTAGACTTAGTCCCATTATGAGCAAATGCTCCATTCCCCCCGATGTTTTCAATACTTGGCTACACAGAGGCATCAAAGGGCGTATCTATGTAGTAAGGGGTTAAATAACAGTACAGTAATTAAACCTATAAGCCTATAAGTGTTCGGACACTCCGAACATTACCGTATTTATTCTCATCAACCCTTAACACGCTGCGACAATTGTCGTCTGATCAAATTAACGTCCGCAGCATTTTTAAACCATTTTGTTTTTTATTCAAATTAGGTAGAACTGTTGTTTGAATGTCAAACAACTTTGGACCTGATCAGACACCGATTTACTCGGCGTCTGATCTGGATTCAAGCTGCTTTCAAAAGAAGAGAAGAAGAGAACAGAAGAACAAACTGTGAGAAGCCTGATCAGACTCTTTGTCTAAGGACTGATCAAGGGTACACTACACTATTTGATAACGCCCTGGTGGTCTAACAATTAAGATACATACGGCTCTTACATTAATTAAATTATTAGCCCAGAAACTTAGAAGTGCCATTGTAGCAGATTATCCGTTTAAACATTGTTGGCAAAGGAACATCCGCTCATTAAGAGAGCAAATGCTCTGTTTTTAACAAATATTTAATGTTTTCAAATCCATAAAAATGACATTTTCTTTTCTTACAAGTTCTTCTTTTATAATCTGCTTTAGTTTTGGACGAGTCTAAAATAGAATATGGTGTTGTGGGTTGATGTTGCTTAAATATTATTTTATAGTGTTTAAAGGATACTTAATTGGTTATTAAAATTTAATGACACATTAATCTACTTTGACTCGACAAAGTACGAATTACCCAGAGTTTGAATTTAGTTTCAACGTATGGCAATTTTAACTTTTAAATGTAAAACAGGTCGCGTTATTAATATGTTTATAAACCTTTTTGTTAATTCTCGAATCAAAATCCTATGTTGTGGCTTAAATTGAAGTTCCGAATAATATGCATTTGACTTTAAGCGAATTCGAGATAACGATGTTCTACTGTTTGTTTTCCATTAAAGGCTGTGTAAAGATTAGCTCCAACCCTCCCAGTACTAAATTATCGGGCATTCATCGCGAGCCTGGCTTTTGCTATTCAGCATGCAGGACAGAGTATTTCGGAATATCGGTGGGTAAACTTTTACTCGAATTGAAAAGTGTATCAACTCTTTCCTACATATCATCTTGTAAAGCTTATGTCAAAAATGACATTTGAAAACATTGAGGAAAATTGAGCATTTTCATATTGAGCAAATGCTCCATCTTCACTATGTTTTCAAGATATTTAAATTTTGTGATATCTTTCTTTTCTTATATATTATTTCTTTTAATAATGTACTTTTATTGTGAATGAATCTTAAAAAAGGATATGGTGTTTATGGTTAAACACTTAATATGCATGCTGCGTATTCAGAAACCAACATCGTCTGATTTGACATAACTTATGGTATAGATTTATCCATTAACTCAGGCGATCAAAAAATACGTCAGAACATTAGGTCAGTAAATTTTGTCGAATCTATTTATTGCAAAATCGGGCCACAGACGCATTTATGATGTGTACCAAAGCATACGTATTTGCTTTGTGGAAACTTGTCGGATTTTGATGGACTTGATTTTATAACCTTGCTCAATTCGGTTGAAATTTGGAGAAATATTTGCCTGAGTGTCAAACAGCTTGGAATTTGATCATACGCCGAGTAAGCTGCTTAACAATATGAATGTGATCGCGATTGGCATAAGGGTTAAGGTTTTCTTATACAGCTGTTTTGTTTCATTTTAGAAGTCCAAATGTTACTGCTTTACGTCTCAACCATCGCTTGATGAGTATGGGATAAAATGTTACCAGATGTGTTCTCATCCGGCAGGTACAACATGCGGTCATCCTCTTGACTTGTATGCATCTTTATACGAAAAAGGTGAGAGCCATTCCTAACTGTATTCCTACACAAATATCAGTTCATTTAAGTACAGAGGCATAGATGCTTCTCGTAAATTACAAACACATGGGGGCCACTTAATTTCTTTACACTGGCACTATCTGTTGTGGTCAGGAAAATTATTATGTTTTCTTTTTATAACATTATGTATAATATTGTTTAGTTGTTGTGCAAACATACTTTTATTGTGTCAGTTTACTATTATATGTTTAATATTCTGACATTTGTATTATATCATGTAAAAAGATCTTGTTCTCGTGTACACAAATAATAACGTGATGTGCAATCTTTTTTACATTAGGTTAATACTTAAGTGTATTGTGTGCACACATTATATTATATTATATTATGGCCATACGTTATAACATCTTGTGTACATATTGGTAACGTAATTATAAGTAGTGCTTAGTGCTTACTTTGTTATGTTATGCTTGCCATGTAATATAGCAATGAAAAGTGATGTCACTAGGAGTTTTTTTCCTGAGATGCGTCAAGTTGGGATGAGGGTTGGGGTAGGGGTGGGGTGAGGGCAGTGGCCATATTCATAAATCTCCTAAGGAAAATCTCAAACTTAAGTGAAAATTTTAATTGCATATTTCATATTTTTTCAATAATGCTTCAATGAAACTTTGCATGCTTTCACAGGGCATGTAAAGTTTCATTGATGTATTGTGGGTAAAAATAGAGAAATATGCTTTTGAAATTTTCACTCATACGTGAGATTTTCCT
>JAULCE010413280.1:0-17227 GCA_032359355.1 Macoma nasuta | reverse complement strand
TTTGTATATTTTCATTCTAATATGTTTCGTCGAAATATTTACGCTACTTTAGCCTGTTTCAAAATAGGACTTTATAATTAATGGATTTTAATCTTAAAGAAAGGAACATAACAACTTTGAAAGTACATAATAACATTGTATGAAATGAAGCACGTGCCCAATATTTGCAAATTTTCCATTTTCAACAATGTGTTCAATAGACATCTGCTACAGATGCGTTAAATGGCGTATCTATGGCGTAAAGGGTAAATGTGATTGTAAACATTAAAAAGATATCGCCGCCTGAAAAAGGCATGCGTTATACAACGTGTACAGATGAGTGGCCTTTAGTTTAACCCAATGTCCCTTAAAGGCGTTTGCGGCAGTTACAATTCTCGGGTCTCGCGAGAGTTGCGTTACACCGGTGTACGAGCATTTTACACATGTTAACATTTGAATTATTATTTGTTTTAAAATATTTGTTACTTGTTACTTGATTAATTAAATGCAATGTGAAAAATGCATATGCATTTCCACATTGCATGAAATTGATCAAGTAACAAGTGGCTGTATATGGTTCTCAACCGTAGAAAAATGTTGATTTGGTCACTAGTAAAGAGTCAATAAAATCTTTAAAATATCGGTGACCCCTATGTCTTATTTCATATTTCAACAAGTGTTTGCATGTTCTTTAAAACTACAAAGTTAAAACAAAATCAACTATTGAGAAAAAGATCGCCCTGACTGCCGCAAACGCCTTTAAAGGGGACATAGACAACCATCGTAGACCGAGATCATGGGGCTCATGAAGGAGCCCTCTGGTCAGGGTCTGCGTTGTTTGCTGTACTCATGCACATTAAAGCTTAATCCAAATTTGTCACTTTCTTTCGTCATAGTCCCCTTTCAGCGAATAATAGACGTGCTGGAATGCATCTTTATACGAGTCAACTAATAAACCCAGGCATAAATGTGTTAATGGTCAGCCTTTCCAGCAATTACGGTGGACCCTTTGTTTAGATCAAAACGACGGCCTCTAATGACTGATCGCAAAATGTTAAGTTGACTATTTACTTGAAACTCATTATCTCGAAATCGCGTATTTCAATATTCCGGCTAATTCAGGGTAAGTTTGTCGGTCGCTAAATATTGAAGAGATTTTAAGAAGCAATCTAGCAAAATCAAATGACTGGAAATCTTATCATTATATTGATAAAATCGTATATTTGCAAAAATGCAATGGTCTTCCTTACTGATACATACAATGCAAGAAATATATTCCTCTCATTCTAAGGAACTCTATTACTAAACGTTTTAAGTTTTATTCATAAAATCCGTTAGGCTTATAAGCCCATGAGGCATACAAACGCATGCTATATTGCGAACAGCAACACTCACATTTTACACGCGAATGAAAATCACAAATACCTGTCATGGAGAAGGTCTAAGCTATAAGGTCTAAGCTATAATTTCGAAATTCCATATTGATAGTCAAGTTTAGCGCCAATCTCCCCCGAAACGAAAGGCAAAGATTGACGACTGAATCAAAAGTTGTATGATCAAATCAAAAACCTTTTTCAGACCCTGCTATCTTGATCCGCGCTGTTTGCACAAGAGATTTACAAACTACAAAACCAAAACCTATAATGATATTATTTACTCGCTCTCATCACCAAACACAATTCTGATCATTATTTTGCAATGTAGTATCACAATTTCTAGAGTACTAAAACATGAACCTGTAAGCAACTGACAACGGCAAACATTTTTTTTATAATTACAGGTCATTACAACGCAACAATCTGATGGAGGCAAACAGTGAAAATCCAGATCGCAATGCTGCGACAGCCCAATGATATAGGTAAGCACTGCCTGTTCTATGACAGAATCATAATGTATACACTTTATGTATATACATAGATAGTAAGCGATTGACAACGGCAAGCATTGTGCCATTACAATACAACAGTCCGATCAAGGTAAACAGTAAAATCCCAAATCATAAGGCTGCGACAGCCCTGTTATCTGGATCAATACTGCTTGTACTATATCAGAATCATAATTAATGTGCAATATATAACATAAACAGTACTTGACCACAATACTTAACATGTACATGTAAGCTGCAGACAACGGCACACATTGTTATATGATTGCATGTCATTACAATGCAACAATCCGTTCAAGGCAAATAGGGAAGACCCAGATCACAAAACTGCGACATCCCTGTTATCTGGATCAACACCGCCTGTACTAAATCAGAAACATAATCAATGCACTCGATATAACATAAACAGCACTTGACTGCAGTACTAAAACGTGTACCTGTAAACAACTGACAACGGCAAACATTGTTAATACATATATGTCATTACAACTCAACAATCATTGAACATTAATTTCAATCGTATATGTATTAAAGATATTTTTTAAAACCGATTACCAGTATTTTCATTGATAGTATGTAAATGAGTCCAAATATGACGCAGTATATTCACAGCCTCCTCTGCCTCTCATAAAGATCAAAACCCATCTCAATTTCGATGGTTTATAGCAGAAACAAAATATACCTCTTTTAATTGAGGCACAATGTGTATGCATGTAAGTTATATATGCCGAATAATCATAGTTATGTTGAGGCTATGAGCCAGATAACCCTGACCATAGCATAATCATATATATAATGTAGATTTTCATACACTTTATTGGAGTTCAAAACTGATGGCAAGAAATGATCCTATTCTGGATCCATATGGATTAATACATGTTATTGCACAAAGTGTAAGAAATCATCTATGTCCTTACCCCAACAAACCGAACATTTGAGCCAAGACTCAGGTAAATAAAAAATAGATAATTAAAATGTGTAAAGGTAATATTTTCTCTTATCTTGAAAGATTTGAAAATATAAATACTCCGATCATTGGTATTATTTCTCAACTCGACAAAATAAAACATATTTGCGATGCCACTCGCAATTTACTAAGAAATGCTCGAAACCTGCAATGATGCAAAATTGCAATATAAGGTTGTAAATTGAAGTTCAAGCATGATTCTTAAAGTTTGCACTACTCAGACCGTGTAATCTACCATGCCAATCTTGACTTAATTAGTCTCTTATTTGTTGTTTTATCTGTATCAAAAAATAGTTTCATATATCCTGTGTTTGGAATAAATCAAGCACCATAAAACCAAAGATTCATATCATAGTTTTGACATGTGAACACCAATTTATCTCTCTACGTCGAATTTCAACATTCGATCAATTTTATATGTGCTTATGCTCTCTTCCGAGTGTAAAGGTTTTACCAAAATATCAAAATAAATGATCATGTTGTCCGGTTTGACATTCTATCCAGTTCCAGCTAGTATACTTTTACAAAACTGCATAATAGTGTACCCTCACGACATTCTTTGTTTTACTTATCTCACAAACTGCTACACTTTAGAAAAGGTGAAACTGTGTTATCAAACAGATGCATTTTATGTGTAATCATAATTATAGTTTTCAAATACTTTTTTATTTTGAAATTTGCTTGCCCAGATAATGTTACCTATGCTTGTGAACTGAACCCATGGGGTAAAACACATTCCTAACATTTACATGTATTAATAATCTCAATTTCCATATCCCTGTTAAAACATTAAAGATTCTGGGGTATCCTTACTCCTCTTTAAAAAAACTGTTTTTGTTAATATTTCGTATTTACTACAAGTTTCTATTATGTGCAATATTATTTTAGCAAATCTAAGTTATGCTGGAGCACAAGACTTCTATAAGCAAACAAAACAATAGCAACTGTTTAAACATAAAACATTTAAATTTAAACATTTGAACATCAATTCCATCAAAACCTCTTAAAAGAAAAATATATTCATGGCATTAAGAAATGTTGAAAATAGGAACGGCGATAAATATTCACTCTGCATTATCCAAACGGACTCTTGTATTCTTCACTATTAGTTTTATATCACACATTTTGACTGGTCGAACTTCAAGCTTAAACCATAGGTAAAAGCCAACGAAAACACAAACAATTGGTTTTCTAGTGTTGATCATATGCGAAATTAGTCCATGAATATAAAAATATCACTTCTGCTTATTTTAGCCCTATAACCAGCCTTCTATATAAACCTGATAGTTTTCCGCCCAAGCATTTCATCTTTTATTCAGCATCCGTGTAAAAAATTAACTCATGGTACTTGACAACGTTCTTCAGCGATAAGTGTTTAAATGATTGAGACTAAGCTTCTTGTGCAAAGGAATCACAAAACCTCCAGCCCTATTATCAGGGATATAATACACGTAGCATTCCAACTTATTGTTTACGAAATAAGTAAAGATTTAGT
This sequence comes from Macoma nasuta, assembly GCA_032359355.1. Taxonomy (NCBI): domain Eukaryota; kingdom Metazoa; phylum Mollusca; class Bivalvia; order Cardiida; family Tellinidae; genus Macoma; species Macoma nasuta. Next base: position 12,901 of record JAULCE010413280.1, on the reverse strand, counting down.
TGTTCCGCCCGACTACACGCTGTCGTACATATTTCTAACCGCAAAAAACCTATGAAGACTTGTAAGGGATTTGCATTCAGTATTTACCGTCATTTTTCAATTGCATAAGCAAAATAAAAGTGTAGCATTGTGGGACGTAGGGTTACACGTGTGTTGTTAATTGTTCTAAAGTACAGCATGTTCGATAGGTGAAAGTACAGCACAAAAAACATCGCAACTTTTGGGATTCAATTTTTCATAAATTTACAAAACCATATAAGCATATTTTGTTTGATTCTCTGTAAATTACATTTATGTATTCAGTCATAAGTTATGCCTTTATAATTGGCATGAATTATCTTTCAAAGCATCGCAACTGCATAAGAATGCTTTTAGTTAAAAAAAAGAAATATTCTAGATTTTTTCCTAAGATCTATACCGTCAAATCTAAGACGGTTTTCTACACCAATTTTGCACTAAATTCCTGACTGAATGAATTAAAAAATGTATATTTTGACCATTTGTTTTTCAGAAAATCAAGTTTGTGTTAAGAAAAACAAACTTCTGCAACTATCAAAAAGTCAATAATTATTGATATAAACCTGATATGACAATTGTGTTGATTTATTAGAACTAGTAATGGATATTCTCACATGCGAGAAGTGGGAAGTTATGCGCTTTGTAAACAACAAAATTGTACAAATATCTGATTTTACTGGTTGTTTTACAGGAAAATTCCAGTTTGTTAAATAGTAACTTGGTCGACTTTAATATGTCTTATTTCATATTATCTAAATAAGCTATATTAAGGTGCAAACTGATTTTTCAAATGCCCGATTACATAAACAGGTATCACATTCGAGATACCTTAAATGAATATTTTGATCATAAAAGGTAATAGTATTCACGTTTGAAAATAGCATGAAAATAACAACTCGGACACTATACATGTAGTTATGCATGAGAAAGTTTGAACAGACGCCACTTTTGGAGTAAACAGTTAAAATGTATGAAACAGTTACGTCATGTCAATACCGTATTCTGTTCCACACTCTGCACGTGCAATAATTTTGCTACTTCTTTTAGAGTATTTCCAAGTACCTTCCTATCAGTCCGGCATTTGAAATATGGTTTGTGTGTTTTATTTTAAAGCAAACTTCTATTAGTAGTCGTGGTAAAATGCAGTAGCAGCAGCACTACAAAACAATAGTAGTAAAAATAGTAACAGAAGTAGTAGTAGTAGCAGCAGTAGTAGTTATTCAGTAAAATTGGAAAAAATAGAAATAGAAGTGAATTGTATTTGTGTTTGTAGTAATAGAAGTGGTGCAGTGTAAAAGTTGTAGTTGCTTATTTAGTGGATTTGCTTACAGCATATTTCTTGAAAGGTCGCTATATTTTTAGCGCTTGTTCATTCATCCATGACTGTGATCACTGTTGCAAACATGCTAAATCCAGATCAGGCACCGAATTGACTCGGCGTCTGAATATGATTTAATCTGTTAAGACATTCGGCCAGCAGTTTTTCAGAAGAGATGTTCATAAGACGACAATATTCGAAGCAGGATAAGACTAAATAATCTGTATTTTACTAACGCGAATAATGGTGAGCCTGATCAGAATTGGCATTTGAGCGACGATTACTTATATGGGCCATGTCAAGCGAAAAGGGGCACTCGGACATAAAAAAAGCGCTGACTGAGCTTTTTTCGGCACTATTATTCAAGCATCCAGTAACGACATTTATCACTTATGTTCATTAACAGGTAGAATTGGATGTCTGGGGCTACACTGTTAGCTATGTCCGAGTGCTCCTTTTCGCGTGACTTGACCCTTATATCAATCTTCTCTGTAGTTGTCTAACCCAGAACGAACCGTTTCCAAAGAATTGTAGAAGTAAAAATGGGCACGTCATACGAAAAGGGGCACTCGGACATATACAAAAGCGCTGACTGAGCTTTTTCTCAGCACTATTATTCAAGCATCCAGTTACGACATTTATCATTTATGTTCATTTACAGGTAGAATTGGATGTCTCGGGCTACACTGTTTGCTATGTCCGAGTGCCCCTTTTCGGGTGACGTGACCCTTATATCGATCTACTCCGTAGTTGTCTAACCTTGTACAAACCGTTTCTAAAGGTGGTAGAAGTGAACATCAATGTAGACCCTAATGAGATGAAGCAATGCGGTTAACGATGCAAGTGTTCAGGGGCTTTACGGAAACCATTTATAAACGGCTGAGCTGTTTTTCCACGAAACTATAACATTCAAAGTATGTAGTGTTTATAACATCAGTCGATATCAATTTTTTTTAACCCTTATCCAGCTATTCGCGAGAAAAATTGTGGCATTAACATTTTCAACAGCTTTGAAAGGTGTCCGATCAGGATCAAACTTTATTGACACAAAGGTAATAGTTTCACCATGCTCGAAGTTAATTGGACAAGTTTTAGATATCAAACTGACGAGAGTTTTACCAGACATCAAGATTTTGCAGCGGGTAAAGGGGTTTAACCTTCTGATGTCAACGAGCGAATTGGGTGTTTCTTTACATTTTAAATTCAAAAAAGCCTAGTGCATCGGTATCTTGTTACACTTCAAATATGTTTGGTATTCTGGTTACACATCAAAAAGGATATCATTTTAAGAAGTTATGAAGTCGTATGTTTTTGTAGACGATATTTCTCGCCAGTGTAAAAGACGTTAGTTATAGACCATGTTACCTGTTTTGCGATTTATTAAATACTGGGCCATGCATGTAACTCAGCCTTATTAGCCTCTTCACTGCCAGGCAGGTTGTGCACATGCGCACTGTTTGTTGTACCTATGTTTTAGACTTAACACACTCCCTCGACCCTTGGTAAAAACCATTGGCCGAGTGTCAAACAGCTTTGATTCGAATGAGACGCCGAGTTACTCGGCGTCTCATTAGGACCAAAGCTGTTTGCATATGTTACTACACTCGGACTAGGGCGGTGAACGGGTTAAGTTGCAGGAACTTCACACAAGCGCCTTTTGGCGTGTTTGCAGCAGGCGACTTTTGACAACATTGTGAGAAAATAAGCATTTGCTCGTAATGAGCAAACGCCTCGTTTCTCACAATATTTTCAAAACAATGCAAAATTGAACTTGTCCTTGCTGATAAATATCCATCCTTTAAATAACATTATGTCCGTGTGGGTAATTATTAAAGTGCCGCGTAATATAAAAGATTAAAGAGTAAATCATGAGGCTTTTGGGACCAAACAAAACATCGAAACAACGAGGGCTTAGGTTTAAAGGCATGTAGTCCCAGGTTAAACTCATGAGACATAACATGTTTGCAAATATTACAGTTTCGGAAAAGCTATGGTTAAGTTATTGTTTTGTGCGTTACATGAATGACTGTATCATTTCTTTGCATCGTTATCCTACATTAACTCCTTCACAGCTGACCCCAAACCATAGTGCCATATGCACACATCTTAAATACTTTTTTTGCTTATTTGCAATAAAAAAATTGCTGATTCGTTAAAAAAGAACCCTATAGAATGTCTTATGAAATAAAGATAATTTATCAGTGATTAGATTGATTGAAGTTAACGATTTTCTATTTAGTGCCCCGAATATTTTTTGGTCGCTAACGGAAGCTGGCAAAACTGTCGTGTGTTTTTTTTTCATAAGCATGCACACAAAGGTAAACAGGCATTTTGGTACATCTTGGTGTAACCAAGGATGCATTTAATACATTTGAATGATAATTAAAATAGAAGAAGTTAGCCGAAGTAGTACAGATGTTGTACATTTTCAGAAGTGTTTGGAGGTTTGGAGGTTTGGAGGTTCGAATCCCGTTGAAGACAAAATATTTGTTTTTAATAATATAGATATTTGTGCATATGTACAAATGTACGAAATTGTCGTGTGTTTTGTACCTATCGTTAGATAAATTATATCAATTTAACTTTAAAGAATTTATTCGCATTGGTTACTCGCTGGACAGGTGGATAATGTATTACTATAATAATTTTGCACGTGGCATTGTCGCAATGTAGTTTAATTCTACAGACGTGAAAAGCAGCTGGACTACAGATTTCCAGGAAGATTTGACGTCGGATTCTAAGACAGACAACGATTCCTCAACTGACACTGTCAGGGAGGGAATTGACATTTTTTACTTTTGCATCTAGTGTTACCGAAATAAGTAGCATGTACCGAATACCAATTATGAAAATGATTTTTTTAGAGAAATGAACAAAAATGAAGAGAAACAGTCGCATTCAAATCTACTCTGCTTTCTGTTTTTTTATCGCGGGTGAACCTATTTATATGCTAACAATGAGATTCGACTCAACGCAGGAGAAATGAAAGGCATTACAATCATCGAAAATGACCACTACACCACCACACTTACACACACATTCATGGTATTTCTTAATTCGTGTAATAACAAAGTAAATAGCTACATAGGCAAATTAATATTCATATCACGTGACCTTTCAATGCATCAACGAGGGCTTCCGAGCTTGAATCCGTAACTTCTTATGTAAACAAGCCTTGCTAAAAGACTTCCCAGTCTTTTTTTAAGAAATCGATAGTTTAAACTATCGATACTCAACATTCAAGCATGTTTAGTTCGCAAGATTCGTGGATTCGACGGTAATACTGTTGATAGTTTATGCACGAGTTAAAGGAAATCATTTTTACGCTTTTTGAAGGAAAACATGACTTTACACTGATGTGTTTCTTGTTAACTGACACCCGTGTTGTCAAAATGCCTTTACACCAAATACAAAAGAGATCCGGTCTTTTGTATAAGCGAATTTTATTTCATCTTTTTGTCTGTTTCATACTCTCATCTGATATACATAAGTATATATAAGTTATATTCATTTGTCCAATTCGAAATATTTGTGACAAAATTTTACGAGTGTTAAACCATTTGGATTCGGATCAGATGGCGATTTACTCGGCGCGCGATTCAGTTCTGAGCTAGTTTGCATTTTAAGTTCGATGGTGCCCTTTCCATTGCATAGTTCCTGAGATATCTTGGCGGTCCGCTCTGAAAGTAATGGTGACCGGTCAACATTCTTTTTATACGGACCGCTGCGCCAGTCGGGGGTTATCGTAGCTACTCGGTCGTTTCCGGGAATTGAAACAGAGTCTGGAGATTTCATTATTGATTAAGAGTATTTTAAAAGCATTTTCGTAGATGAATATTGTTATTAAAACGTTTACTTACTTAATTTGGATAAGAAATTAATATTTGATGAAATTAAAGGAAGGAAAATAAGTTCGATAAACGGAGGTAATTAAACTACACGGTATTTCTTCCTGACAGCTCAGTTGGCATACAAAGATGTTATTGTAATAAAAGGTGCGGTATAATATAAGTGTATTAATTGTTTACCCATATGCTGTTTTTCAACTCATTCACAATGCAAGTGTATGATGAAATAGAATTTTATCTGGGAGAGTAACTCCAATCGTGAATGGGTATTGAAACAATTGTGGGAGATGGAGCATTTGCTCAACCCTTTCCTCCACATACTTTCTAAAGAAAATCTAGGCAAAGAGGAAATGTCATTTTTGAATTGCACTGAAAGTGTGGTAGGAAATGAAACATTTGCTCGTCACGAACAAATGCTCAATTTCCTTCAATGTTTTCAATAACAGTTGTAGGGGCGCTACAATGCGCTTCTGTGGACAAAAATCTTAACTTTTTCGATGCCAATGTCGCCAAAAGGCACCATTGCAAAATACGCACTCTCAGATGGGTCCCGCCCTTCCATGGCGGCGTATACTCAGATATTTTATGCTTTGAATGTTTAATAAGTATTATTATAGAGGTACCGAAAAGCGTATGTATTATCTAATTTTTTTATTATTGTAAAAGTGTTTCATCTGAAGTTTGTTACAGACGACAGTTTTAAATTTGGCACATTACGCGTTGTTTGCTTTAAAGCGATATAGATATGCAACCTATAATGTGTTTTTTAGATGTGGTCGTTATGGGATATATGAAACAGAATAAGGGGGAACGGCTAAGTGGATCTCAAATTCCTTATTCGGCGAAACGCAACGGAAGTGTCATGTAAAACCTTTGAAAGAATAGTTTTCCTTAATATCCACACGGGGCGCTAGTTTTACGGGGAGCGAAATACAAAAATGTATATCTATATGCGGTCGGGTATTATATTCCATCGTGACTTAAATAAGGGCGTAGCGTCGGTATATTAGTTTGTTTTTGTTTGGTAAAGACTATTTTGAATAAAAGCAAGTTCAAGTTGAGTCCTCAAAAAATAATGCCCTATCGTAGCACAACCTTGATGCTGTATCAAAACACAATTATCCAACATAGCATTGATGTAGTTCTAAAACGATGTCACACTAGAAAGAACAGTAAGCAAGGTACATAACTCTTGACTGCATTTTGTAAAAGTAATACATTTTTTCTATGTCAGAATTTTGGTTAAGTTTTCTTTTAAAATACACCTTCTAACTTTTTACAGTAGTCTGACATCATACAAGCAACAAGCGGATGCATGGTCTATAATTCTTGATTGCATTTTGTCAGAGTTATTTCCCTTTTAAGTCAGAATTTATGTAAAGTGTTTTGTTAAAGTCAAAAGTTTAAATTTTGTAAACAAACAATTTCCTGATAAAATGTTTGACATTGACCAGATATTGTTTATTTACAAAAGTGGTTTCATGCAAGTTAGTGTTATAGTAGTTTCTTTTGCAAAATTTAACTCTCGTTATTTGTAGACTATGTATTAGGTATCTGTCTGTTATCGTACATTGAGATTTATATTGATACTTCTTGCGTTAGGTGGTTCTAATGTGAATATTGGAAGCTATTGGTTTAGCTCGCCTTGTAGTAATTTGTCGTAATTGAAGGCCGAAATTGCGTAGATATAGAGATTAATAGGTCAGTGGCGTAGATGGAATGAGGTTCGGGCGAAATCTTTTATGATTTTAACCTTTATCATTGTTTTATTATCTGTAAGATTAAGCCCGTTTTAATTATTTTGGGATTATTGACGCCTAGATACATCAATGTTCAATGAAAGAAAATAAGCATCGTCATATTGCTTTGTAACCAGACGTGTCACGTGATCTAGTAGCATAATAAACCTAAGTTTATTCGACACCCCTTTATTAGGTCAGTAAAAGCCGTAGTGACAGGATAAAACTTCCTGTTAACATAGTCAGTTTACAAAACAACTGTTCTGGATATACTATTGCGATTGAATTATTTGGCTACCACATTAGAATGAATAGTTAAGGTTATGGATTACAAATTTCGAAAAGTTACAAACCTTTAAAGGCGTTTGCGGCAAGTAGGACGTTTTTTTCTTCTAAATAATAGATTTTGTTTCAACTTTGTAGTGTAAAAGACAAAACAAATACTTGTTGAAATATGAAATAAAAAATAGGAGTCACCAATATTTTTAAGATTGTTAGACTCTTTTCTGTGTGACCAAATGCACACTTTTCTACGGTAAAGAACCATATAAAGCTATTTACCATTACAATCATAAACAAGGTAAATTAAATGCAATGTGAAAAATGCATATGAATTTTTCAAATTGCATTTTGTTAATCAAGTATCAAAAAACAAATATTTATATAAAATATTTAAAACAATATTAACATGTATGAAGCACTAGTATACTGGTGTAACGTAACTCTCGCAAGAACCGAGATTTTGTAACTGCTGCAAACGCCTTAAACGGTGTCAAAACTTGAACAGGCGTTCATGGCGTCATCAACCGTTAGTAACCATTTGCCTACTGCCGGATAGATGAACACACATTGCACACAATTTTGATCAAGGAGTAATTCGGCGTCGTTTCTTGATCCAAACTGTGTGACGATCCGAGAACGTTTGATATGAAGAATCTATGGCTGGAAGTCCGGCTCTGAAAAACGATGATCTTGGGATCTGACAGATACCGATAATAGAAAATTTATGTCATAGTTTACTACACATTTAACCCGCAGTCCATGTTCTTTTACACACAATGTCGTCTGGTCCAGTTTTTTAACTTGCCGATTAGTAAAATCATTTTGGGAAAAATAGAGGTTGACGGTCTCAAAGCTTTGATCCAGATTAGACGCCGAGTTACTCGGCGTCTGGATACGATACAAGCTATTTGTAAATATCCTCGTAGTTTTAATTAGCAGGGTAAAGGTTAAGCAATAATATGTTATAAAATCGTTGCAGAACTTTGTCAAAAAATCAATCAACGCTTGATTTTATTTGAGATGCCTTATTTCTATCAATCAGGCACAATGAGTGGAAATAATATTAACATTTTCAAAAGAAGAGAAGGGTAGATCTATGTTCAATACTCAGTATTTCATAAAAGAAAGCATTCTTGCTGAAATGCAATAGGTCAGTGGTTCTACAAAGTTTTCCGTCTTTGCAACTCAGGCGGGTCTTTGGGTTCATATTCCACTAATAATTAGCCGGGCGTCGCAAAATATATGAAATCCTGTCGAACCGACCTAATTTGCCCAACAAAAAAAGAAAGTGACAGATATTATCAGTGGTACAGCCCGTAGCCACACTAAGGCACACTGACACAGCTGCCTTGGTTAAAATTTGCCAAGCAAAGGAAATAAAAAGCAGAAGAAAAATAATAAAAGTAATAAGATCGACTGTTGCATTTATACAAATGACCACACTGTTAATTTTTGTTACGCAAATCGCCGCATATACTTAGACAAGGCGATGCACCATCCCGCGATGGCATTTACAATTGCCGGGACTCCGCATGAGTGTTAAATAAATAATCGAAAAAATGCACTGTGAAAATTTTGAATTTGTACTGCTATAGTAAAGCATTGAAAATGAACATGAAAAGTAAATAAAACACTTGTTGTAGCTTTAATTTAACCATTGATAAGTGATGATGAAAGCAATTTAAACGCCATTTATAGCTTTACCAAATGCAAGACGATAAAGATATTTGTAAAGTCAAACATTAGAAACCCATAATTATCATTTCTGTTGTTTTAGCATGCATAAACAAAGCTTGAACAAATCTGCGTTTTAGAAATTAGTCTAGGAGGATACATGACTCTTTAACCCTAAGCCTCTTCAGCTCCGGATTTCAAGACATTTCGACCCCTAATTCTTTGAAAACGTCGACCCCACTTTTTGAAATTGACACCAGTATCTGTTTATTCAATGATAGGCTTTATTTAGTCAGTAATATGGTTATTTATTATCACACACTTTGTCGTAAAGACTTTGTTTTATAAATAAAACGCGTTTTTTGATAGATAGATAGATCTTTATTTCAACTTGTACAGAGTACTTCGTTGGCATGCATATAAACACAATAAGCATATATCATAAGGTCAAGTTCAAAACAGTGTTTACATTTTGTACTTACTAGTACATGTAGGATTGAGTTAATCACAAACTCCGTAACAAACATTCTCTAAGATAAAACTTCGAATTCATACAACTATTTATTGTATTTTAACATAGTAGCAATAAGTAAATGTTATGAGTTTGAGATGAAGTCTATTGATAAACATAGTTATGTTGTTTCTTTCTAATTCATAAAGCAGTTATTGTGCATTACAATAGTATCAAAAGTAAATGCAATGAATTTGAGATGAAGTTATGTCACATTGTTGGTTAACATAGTTCTTCTGTTCACGGCAAATTTAATGTAGAGAACAAGATTATATAGTTCCTTTCGATTTTGAGACTGCTTCAACTGGCAAAACTTGTAGAAGCTATGTCTCGTGGTATAGTACTTCTTGATAAATAGTTTCCGTAAATCATTATAAATTGAACAGCCTATAGTAAAATGATACTCATCTTTCTTCTTTTTCGATGTTTCCACAAAGCATACAATAATGCTCGCTTCTATTAGGTTTGGTTTACTATACCGACCAGTCTCTATTCTAAGTGAATGAGATAACAATCTTAGTTTTCTAAAAATTCATCTTAACTGATTTGGCAAACAATCCAGGTATGTTTCGAAACCAAATTCATTTTTGAAAATTTTGTAAGAGAAAAGAACACTACTCTCATGTATATGTCAAAACATTCTTCAAACCGTTTTTTGAAACATATATGAAATGTTTTACCATTTACACTTAAATGATTGATCCAAACGTTTGCGAAACCATTGCTTTTTAGTAGGTATTTTACATATGAAAACCAGGTTTTTCCCTATACAACAATCATGTAACATAGAATTATATACAGTTGCCAAAATAATATTGTCAGTAGAGACAAGCTTAAACCAATACTTTATAATTCTGGAATAACGACAGAAAGATTACATCTTCTTAGAAAAAATGTGCATGCTCATATCTCTTTTTTTTATAATCGCTATTTATTTCGAATGCACCATATCCTTCGTTAATCGCAACTTTGCAAAGTGCAGGTAATTTGAAATCCCCATAACTTAAAGGCTTGCATTCTTTGTCTTTGTTCTACCGGTTTTCGTCAAATACACCTTTTTACAACTGTAACACAATATTGATAGATAACATAGCATAAGCAATAATGACTCACGACGCCAGGCTATGCAAGGGGTTGCTGGTATGGGTATACACTGCTTATAGTGCCATGAAGTCTGTTCTTTATTCATGGTAGGATCAATCATATATTGCAAACATGCACATCATGTTGATGGATTATTGAAATGTATAGTTTCTTTCAACACAAAGGGTACAACAAAGTCTGATTTTACCCAAATGCGTTCAGCATTATCCTGAAATGGGACTCATACAGGGCTCAGATGTACATGTAGGACACAAATAAATGTCGGACCGTTCGTTTTGAATGGCATGAACAAGTATCCTGTCTAAAACTTTTTTTTCAATGAAAATAAATGCTTGGCATTTTGTCATTCATACGATGAAATGCATTTTGTGCAAATATTCGACATTTCAATAGAAATGCACCGGATAATAAAGGCGTAGTATTCCTATACCTCGGTGTGATAAGGATGTGTGTATTATGTAAAATTTTATAAACGTTCTTGTATTACAGATTTTTATTTTCAGATTAAATACCAGTATGCATGAGTAATAATTGATCAAACACGCAACCAGTTGCAGTAACTAATACATGTACGATGTTATCATTGAATATCATGCAAACACTTTTAGCTCGACTTTTCTATCAATTATGTAAATACAAGGCAGTAAAACTTCTCCTAACCGGACACTCTCAACACCAGAAATATGACTTGAATGTGGTTATTAAGACAGGTTACAGCTTAATGTAGGCAGACAGTAATACAGAAAGTTCCTGTAGGCGCTTTCTGTATTACTTTCAGCCTGCATTAAGCAGCCATCTGCATTTACAACACATCACCTTTCGTTAAAAAGTGTCCTGTTTTGAGAGGTTTTACTAAATCTTCACGAATCTGTTAAATAACATATCTATATGTGAGAATAAGTGGGTTTTTTAATGTTTTGAGGTTAGAGAATGTTTTAAAACATTAGGGTTGAATTTACCTTTAGGGTTGAAGTGTCCTGGTGTTTAAAGTGTCCTGAGGTTTAGTGTCTTGAGAATGAAGTGTCCGACAGTGTACCAGGATATGTCGTTCGATAAGTGTTTGCTAGCCTTATTTGTCTTGCCATTACAAGAATCATTGGAAATCAATATAATCCCATGTTATTCAAGCGTTCAAGATATTAAGCGTGGCCCGTCCCTAATTGTGGGTCATACAATAATCGAGGACCGAGCCCCAAATATGTTCCATTGCTATTGATGGTAGAAAGTCGTTGGCTAGTTAGGTGTTAAAGACAGTATCGCTTCGAAAACGCCAAAATGTTAATTATTACAATATCAAGTTCAAAGTGCATCGGCATAATCAGCAAATCAACGACTTTGGATATAAACAATCTGTACAGAACTATGGCAAAGACACATAATGAAATGACACCAATATCGTATTATAAATACATACAGTAAAACCCCTTTAATACGACCACTAAAAACATTTCATATGGACATCCTTTAGAGACAAGTGGTAGCTTAAGGCAGATCAAAAGTAATGCAGAAAGCTCCTATAGGAGCTGTCTGCACTACTTTTGACCTACATTAAGCTATTACCTGTCTTAAGGGACATCCATACCTTTTCATTGAGTGGTCGTATTAGTGGGGTTTTACTGTAATATAGATGAACAACTGCTCATGCAGCAGTTTTAGAACCACTTTCCAAGTTTTCATTGTCATCACATATACATGTAGTAAATCATTTGTGAGGTATTTTTTATAACTTTAGAGGCTGAAACATTATATAAATGAAATCATATTTAAACACATAATGTTTATAGTTAATTTTCAAAATTGTGTGATAAATAAAAACAAAATGTTCAATTTAACACCTACTTCTCTTACTGTCTCTTGTAGACAATGCAGACCCAGATCAAATGTTTCAGAAAGAGTTCTCTGATCTGAGTTTACATTTTGTATCTCATCTGCCTTGTTTAAAACTGTCAGAAAGGTGCAATGAAAGTATTCAACTTAATGCAAAGTATTTTGTCAACAATTAACACCCAGATCAGATGTATCAGAACTAAGTTCCAGTTTAATACTAAATCTATATTTTTGAATTGCTAAATTCTTCTATATTGCGACGTAACGCCAACAATGTAAGCAAAAATCGTTTTGAAAATACTAGTTTGATTTACTTCATAAAACATTCATTCATTAAAAGTGTTCATCAGGTGAATGAAACAGAAAATGGTTAATTTTGTTAATTTTGAGAACTGTCGCCCCAAACCCCCGTTGTCTATTTGTCGTTACCAGTAGACCAGTAGCCCAGTTGCGTTGACATCTGAAAACATCTCGTTTTCATAAAATGTACTGGACAATTGACGGATCGCCGACAACACGCTCGACCAATCAGAAATCGCCGCTTATTAACGTCATTCCTGTGATGACGGAGATGACGGAG
>JAULCE010412169.1:0-17228 GCA_032359355.1 Macoma nasuta | reverse complement strand
GCGTGTTTGCCACTGACCGTTCCAAGGCGGTACTCCTATCTTCACCCTAGATTTATGTCTGTTTTTTGTCCATGTGTACCTTCTATATGTAGCGTATGTTTGGACTCGCGTGTATGTGTGTGAGCGCGCGTGTATGAATGTGCTGAAAAATTACTTGTATCTGTGCTGTTCGGGTGGTTGTTTGCTTTGTATGTGGTATGTCCTGCAAGACATTCTTATCTACTTTGTCGTTTTTATTCTTTTTAACTTGATATTAACATATGGCTGTATTCTGGTATGCTGCTTGCCACTTGTGTTTGTTGTTTTACACGAGGTATTGGTTATGAAATGTTCGCTTTGAAAATCGAGTGCTGAACCAAATTTCGTTTCGCATGCAAACATTCTGTAAAATTTGCGAGCAGTGCAATAAACATTGATATGTAAAACTATACACGTAATCATTCGCTTAGCCAATAACTCCACGTGTGGTTTTCAAAGTTATACACACTGAAATGATGTGGAGGAAAGGGTGACTATCACAAGACCGAAGGAAAATGCCGTTCTTGAATAATTATTGCTTAACATCAATGTGCGAAATGGAGCATTTGCTCGTTACAAGGAAAATCATCGCATCTTCCCGAAATGTTTTGAATAGTAATCATCTAGAGAAGTTGCATTATGCAAATGATATGAACGGAAACTAATCAAATTGAAATTATAATAAGAACGCAATCCCAAGACACTTCAACCCCACTTTTTGTCTTGAGACACTTCAATCCCCGAGACACTACATTCCCTGATTTAAGACATTGCCACCCCAAATCCTTTGGACATTCTAATCGCACTTTTTGAAGTTGACACCAATGCGTGTTTATTCAATTATATGTTTTCAATGGTGTATATGTTCTAGAAAAACAAATGTGCATGTTAATATTACTTGGTTGGAAATAAATCTCGATGTTCGGTATAAAACGCAGTTTATTGCAGTTCTGTTAAATTTAATTGTTTTACATAATTTACGAAACCGAATGTTGAAAGGGTTTAAAATTCAGCATGTCTTTGATCTCTCGTTTTTGTCTTTTAAGTGTTCGACAACTGTAGCACAGTCTGCATATGTAAACTAGCAAACATTAGTTTTAATACAAAAAAATCAATTCAAATTCTGCTTCTTAATTGTGATAAGTAACTCGGCATATGACCCTGGTACAAACTGACTGACACTCACACAACAGTTTCACCAACTTTCAAGCGAATCGCACAATGTTAAAAACATCAAGCAGATGGTAATTTCAGCAGGCAATAATGTTGGCGACAGGATAAGAGTAATCCTTGTCGTACTGCTTTGTAATATGTATAGATTTTCCCTTCAAGAATACGTCCTAAATGTTGTTTGTATCCACTCAGACAAAACGGCTTTTAACTCGTAAAATACTCGTTGTTTGTCAAAAGTTATGAATAAGCAATGAGCTTTGATGTAAAACATAATGCCACAGGAGGTTTGAGGAAACGACACATCAGCGGAAAGAACAGGACAGGCGCAAATAGTATCACATACTAGGGATTTCCCCCAACCAACTTATAGCTTATATTAGAGACTTTCTTCAAGAATATGTAGTCGTAATTTCAGATTGCTTATCGTACTGAAACATTATAATATACGGTTTTACCAGTTTGGTTTTTCCAGTTCGCTCCGATACCTTGCTGATTTGAATGCGAGTAACCCTTTCACCGCCCTAGGCGACTAAAGTCGACATTGCAAAAAGAGACGTCCCAGGTCAGATGCCGCCTTTGAAGGCGGCGTCTTAACAGGGTCTTCCCTCTTTTGCAACACAGGCTTTGTAAACGAAAATTCGGAATTGATTCTGGTACGATTCTGTTTTCAAATTTGAATGTTTCTTTCTGACCCATAAAATCTCTCTTGGTTAATACAGGATCTACCTTATTAGTCTCAAAAATAATATTCTTTTATCCGGACGGCATTGGAGATTCATTATTTCTTTACCAGTATAATAGTTAGGAAGTTGGAATACGTCTGCTCAAAATGTCGTCTGTTTTCTATTTTAGATAATGTCTGATATGCTTAACCAGTTTAGTCTTTATATCAAACAGCTTTAACCTAGACCAGACGCCGATAAATTCGGCGTATGATCCGGATCTAAGCTATTTAAAAAATATTATGAGTATCCCAACAAGAAGGCTAAGGGTGAAATGTTTGCATGTACCCCAAATGATGCTACTAAAGTAATTTGTAAATTAAAGCATATGATGAAAAGGGTAGCTTTTTAATGAAAGGAGAAACAAACGTTGAATGATATGTTAAAATCTTGTTGGAAATGGAATATTGGTCAAAATAAATTTATTATGCATTTATTCCCATGGTTTCACATGTCGTCTGCAACAGGGGTATCTCAAAGCCCTGTTCAGGGGTACATAACGGACCGTTTCATTTTGCATATTTACGTTCATAATAAAACTATATTGTTGACATTGAGCCGTACTGTACAAAACTGAAACATCACATAGAACGGGCCGACGAGGGTGGCTTTGATTCACACGCTAATATAATACTTTTTGAAGTTATTTTCCGGAAAACGTGTCTACCATATGAAATGTTGATGTTATTGTCGTTCAAAACGTGCAAGTGTATTTTTAAGTAAACGACTAAAGAGTCATTAATGACCGAAACCAAACATAAAATACACTTGCCTGTGTATCAAACTTTAAAATCTATCATCCTTGTGAAATAGAGTTTGAATATATCTACTTAAATAACCCCCCAAAATACATTCAAACAGACCAACCTCATGATACCTTTGAAAGTACTAACCTTGACTATTTAAAATCGTTAAAAATAACTCTGACCTTAATAGTTAATTCCGTAAATTTACCATAAACAAAAGACAATTATGTGCATCTACACACCAGTACTCATAGATAAACGGATACAGATAGTCAGTGAGTTATCTTTACTGTATCTTTTCTTCCGGTACCTGATACCCTCCGGTTTTAAAATAGTCATTTTTGTTATTGAAAAGATTTCAACAAGCTGACCACATGTTGGTGTGTATACCTATGGGGTGGCCAATTTGTTAGAATGGTACATGTATGCAATGCCTATTTTCTGTATACATATCATGCATGTTTATTAAAGAGATTGATTCCAGAGATTGAACCTGGGCACAGGTAAACTATTCATATTTATATTAATGAATGCCTTCATCCATCTGTGAGTATTGCATCACTGGTACATTTGTTTGTCTTTCGTTTCAGTTTTAAGGTCGTTATAACTTTATAAGCAAACGATATTTTATAGATAATTTAATATGTGGAGTTAGTAGTTTCAGATGTAGTATATGGTCGGTATTATTGAGTGTTATTGTTTGGTGTCTTGGAGAGCATATCCTAAAACTCTAGAGGTGGTTCTAAATTTACCAAAATGAATGACCTTAATGTCCCGATCAGACGGTTTTGATATGTACTAGACGTAAAAAACTAACGACAATTCATTAAAAGTGTCACATCATTCGTCATATCATTGGTATTGGAGATGAAATAAAAGGGGGTTAAATTATTCATAGCGCGTTTGCTTCGATGCAGACCAAATACCATTTTGGCAACGTTTGGTAAGATGTTTGTCCAGATATGGAACGGCATTCCTAAGGTATTTTTCCACAAACTGGTAGACTTTATGCTGCGACATTGACACCTAAAACGAATGCGAATAAATACGGTGGTCATACGCGATATTGACTTGTGTTTGACCCAAGTGTATTTTATTCCTAATAACAATCAAATGACGGGTGCTTTGACATTTTGCAGAATCGTCTGCAGAAATGCCTCATATGCAACTTCATTTGGTCCTGTATGTCTTGACCTATACCTTAATCAACATGGTACATGTACACTGCACAATCACTTTTTTTACTAGTTCAGTTACCAAACAAATATCAACGCTTTTCACAGAATCAAGAGTGCAGAAAATACATGAAACACCATTTTTTACATGATCATATTTACTCGTACGATATTAATCTTTGTCAAACGATATAACTGAATAAATGTGGCGTTATCTTTTTTTATTAAGAACAGCAACCAATATGTTGTAAAATAACCATGCATTTGCTATTTAATGTTCTTATTGTCGTCAATGATACATTTTTAAAACATCTATCTTGATAAAAGCATCGATGGTATATGATCTGATAAATTCTTTCGTTGAAAGGTCAATACATCTGGGTAATTTGTATGGAGAAGTAATATTGCTCTTAAGAAAGACACTAACTGTTGGCAAATTGAAATTTACATCCCTTGTTAGCTTAAATAATTTAAAGTAGCAATAATCTAAACAAACACTAACAATACATCTCATAACATTAGCTAGAGAAATAGCTATTACAGGATTGTTCGTTAATCTTGAATGTAGCTTGCCTTTTCTATCGGAAGAGTAAATTGATATTACAGCATCATGGCAGTTTAGAGAGGATCTATTGCAGTGATATACATGTTGTTCGTGGAATGAATTAACCCTTTGTCCGCCGTAAGTAACTCAACGTGACAACGCAAATAGCACATTCACCGATCAGATGCTGCATTGAAAGGCGGCGTCTGATCAGGGACTTAATTATTTTGCAACATCATTAAGTCAAAATATATTAGGGTTTCGAAAAAGCCAACGTTTATGTGTCTGTGTTTGTTAAATATTTTGTTAAGATAGTTGATCAAGAACTAGTTACAACCGTACATTTTAAACTTGGCGGCGAACTTGTTGGCGCATTATTCGCCTTGACACCGTGGAATGATACCTAAGTTATACCCATCTATGAACCATTCTTGCGTTTCAAATCTATAAAAGATCTGACTAATTCAGATCCAGGTACCAAAACGGTTCGCATTCTCTACAGTTGAATTAAATTTAAAATGGATTAATCACCATGTTGTAAATGACCGGCTATTTGACCATGCATGTTAAATAATCTGTATGTCTTTAGTGCAAAGAATGTTTGAAAACAAAAATTGGACGTTCGATAGGGAGTTTGACAGCCACGCAGTCGAGTTAAACATGTTTGTGACATACATAGTTTGACCAAGGGACGAAAGTTAGGACGACGTCTTTTCAAGTATTTGTATGTATAAACCTGAAATATTTTGTTGAATAAAACTTGAGTATAATTTTTTTTTTTATATTTTGTTCTTGTTGTTCTGAAGGACCTAGTTCATCTAGTTCAACATGTTCTGCTTATTATCCGCAGTCAGTGTATATTTTGTCTCGAATACAAATTATCGTGACTAGTAATATTTTTAACAGTTGAGGCAGGCAACAAGACTGTCTATATACGGAGAATGACTACATCATTTGTCTAATTTAATGATTTGATCTTTGACTGCATCGATAAGCATCTTTTCTGAAATGCGGCGAGTCTCGATGTCATAATTTAGCTTTTATTCAGCCTTAAATGTGTGTGTCTGCTGAAATGCTTAAAGTATCGCCTGCTTGCTTTATAGTGGTCTGAATCGCATCTGCTGAAACTAATGTGCGAATGTCAATCAGCTTAGGTTTGGATCAATTTCTGATCCGAGTCCAAGCTGGTAAAAAAACTGTTGTTATCGCGATTGACAGGATTAGCTAAACATATTTTGTGTGTTTGCTCGTTTTCTTCGACCTGTATATTAATTCGTATATCAACGGCGGGAGCCTTGTAGAGTGATTCGAAAAATAATGCAGAAACATTGTCTTATTTTTTATTGTTTTAACGGATTTATATTCACTGCTATAAATTTTTTCCCGATGGATATGTTTTATTTTGCTATATGTCTTGATTTGATGCCGAAATAAAACAGAAAGCTTGATTTCCCAAGACACTTAAGAATCGTTAACGTATACTGCAGGTTTCTGTACAATTTCAAAATCAATAATGTATGTTTGGGTATTCAACTACAGTTTCCCAAAACCAGTAGACTTTAGACCTCGAGTTACGCACTGTGATTAATTTAACGATACTGTAACAGTTAGTCGGTTATTTTGTGGACGGTATGTGATAACGGCATGTCGCTGCCGTAAATCAAACCCGCGTACATCAGCTCCAAAAGCCGATGTTCTTCGAAAAATTGAAACATTGCAGGTACGTGATACTCGTAAAATCAACAATGATCGTCTTAAACCTCTTAAGTGCCATTCTATATTAATGGCACGTCCGCGATTTTAGACGACACCCGACGATATGCTGGTATACAATTGTAATGAAAATGATGTGAACTGGGTACCACATTAGTGCTTTAGATGTACAATATAGGCTTATACCATACCCCATGTTGTGTATAAGGTAACAACTGAAATGTGTTAGCTCCTATGCTGCTGCGTAAATTGGTTGTCTTCTCAAAGTCACGTCTACAGCATTTTAAAATTTAATCATTATACTCGACTTTTCAGTAGACCATAATGCTTTGCTGCTTATGTACTTCAAGTTTAATTTCGCACAGATCAAACTGCAGAGCTACCGATAAACATGCGTAAATGATACATTTGAGATAACAAATAATTTCAAGACAGTTCTAATGAGGGATCGCTCAATGGGGTTTGATGAAAATAACGGATATAAGTCTTTTAATAACGCAGTTTCAATTACAAATTGTGATCTAATTTTCTGATCTTTGGGTTACTTTTATAGAAGTTAATACGCGTTATGAGACATAGAATCATAGTTAAACTGATGTCGTCGCACGATAGACTGAGCTTTGGCATTCATATAACTTTACTTTCTCTTCTCTGATTTGTTGACGTTATCGTCTTGAATGACAAATAAAATATTAGCACATGCATACCTTTTGATAAAAGCTTGTATATAAACATGATTGAATGCGTATTGCAGTTGCAAAATAATTTAATTGCAAAAAAATAATCCATCAAAAAGGATGAATATCTAAGCAATATTTGCTATTTGTTTTGGAAATAGTGTAAACAATGGAGCACTGGTTTAGTCGTCTTAAACACAGATGCTTTTAACAGATTAAGTTGTTAAATAATATCTATGATACTAATTCAAACCATATTGTCTAGACCATATCAATAGATATGTGATATCAAGTATAATAAATGGACCACGTCACGCAAAAAGGGGCACTCGGGCATAGCAAACAGTGTAGCCCCAGCCGGCACGTCACTGACGTGGCGGCCTGTCAGGAATGAAGTTTGCAATCTTAGACGACATCCAATTCTACTTTTAAATGAGTACATATGGTAAATTTCGTGACTAGATGCTTGAATAATACCGCTGAAATCGATCTGAGTCAGCGCTTTTCTATAGGTTCGAGTGCCCCTGTACCTGTTACGCCGGTCAAGTATGTATAAAAGTGCTAATATTAACAGCATCGGGTCCATTAATACATCGCTTCAAATGCAGAAACAAAAGAGGTGTATCTGAATGTAGAAGAGTTTTCTATTTGTATATGTATCAAACAACTGATATGACTTAGTGTTTGCCTAACCCTTTCAATGTTTGTATGTATACATGTAACAGTATTCTCCAACTTTGATGATTTGTTATAAGAATCATATTACGGAAAAATACGGTTAAGAACGAAACGCATCAGTAGACTGGATAAAACTTAACTTCTTAACAATAGTAGTTATCGATTGTAGAGGTCTAATTCATAAATAAAAAATGATATACAAACGCAGTTATTATTTAACACCTTAAACAACACTGCTGATACATATAATTTCTCGGTTTTATTTCTATTTGCGCGCGCTTTGACCTCTCATCTGGTATAAAAATGATAATGTTTGTTTTTCTGTACATCACTAATAAAATAAGCTGAACAAAGATATTTGAAAGTTACTATTGAATTCTCTGTGTTAAGTCGCTGCGTAATTCATGACATGTTCCCTTTCAACACATTCAAGAGGGCAGTCGGGTTAGATTCTGCTAAAACATGCTCCCTCTGCGTCAAATCAGGCTCCAATTTCGTTGCATATGTGTTCAGTGTTAAACACTTTAGACGGTTAAGAAAATAGTTCCTTACATTGTAAACACACATGACAGCAAAACTTGCATTATTAGATGCTCTAAAGCGAACAATGACACTCTACTAGGATATTTATGTCGAATACAATTGCACAGATATTTGTGAGATAATGTCGAATTTTGCGCAAGTGTAATATGTAAATCATACCGCCTCTGCAGAAACTCGGGAATTAAAATAACTGGTGTTACAACTAGATTACTCCAGGAGATAAAGGTTGATATTTTGTGCAAAACAACTGTTGATTACATTTTTGGGTGTTACCTTAATAGGTTTTTATAACTATGGATTTCAGCATTTAATATGAAAACAAAACATAACAAAATAACAAACAAGCTTCAAAATTGCGTACATCGGCTCTATTTGCAGATTACATGTATATCGTCAGTTTTTGTCTTAAACCTCGTATGTGCCATTTTTCAAAAATGGCCCATACGTGGTTTTAGTAAAACTCGATAATTTCTCCTAAAATCACTTAAATGCATTTTGCAATATGGCGGTTACGTGTTTTTCGACGATAAGTGGATTGTCGACGGCTACGACCCAAAAAGCCGTAAGTGCCCTTTTGGAAAAGGGCACTTACGGCTTTTTGGATCGTAGCCGTCGTTATGTTTTGCAAAAGCATGTAAGAGTTTATTTACCCGAATGGCACGTACGGGGTTTTAGAAGTAAACCGACGATATGTTTTATGTGTCAGTTGACTGTGTCGGTATTGTAAAAACAGACATAAGTGGTACAAAATTAGTCTAAACATACTTGCGCATTCAATGAATCCCGTTTTGTTATTTTAACCAGATCTTTTTGACACTGCTCATTGTACCTAGACAAGAATCCTACCATTTTATTGGTTGCAATGTGAAGTTGAATCATGTACAACACGGCGATTGGAACCGGTTTCCTAGGGAAACATATTTGATATAGAATTTAATCTATCCGATTGTCAAGTTACGAATTATAACGGGGTGAGGACACTTCGAAACAACAATGAACACCTTTTTAAAAAAGCAGATTACGTCCCCGTGTAGTCAGTCATACCGTTTGAGGACCTCTAAATAATTTCAAAGCTTGATACGTTTTAAATAGTACTCTTAAATCAGAGATCGACTTCTCTGAGAGGTCGATTCCTCTGGGTACAGCATTCAGGGTTTAGAGTAAAGCAAAACAAACTAATGTTTTGTAACTTTTAATAAGCAAACAGTAAAAAACCTACACCAGACGCGATATGCGGGACGGGTATACACTGTTAACAATGTATTGAGGTTTGACATCATACAGTGGCTTTCATTTACCCTTTCGCCGACAAATTTAAAACTGTCGTCTGTGACAAGTTTCAGATCAAATATTGTTACGAAAAGAAAAATAATAATCTAAGAAAAGAGTTACACTTTCCGATACCCCTATTTTAAGTCTCATTAAATTGCAAAAATTGAAGCCCCAGATCAGACGTCGCCTTTGAAAGGCGGCGCCTAATCTGGGACGGCACTATTTGCCATGGCGTATTTAGGTGACAACGGCGCCGAAGGAGTTAATTCATTCCATGAGAGACTTCTCATAATTCAGTAACAGAAACTTTAACAGACACTATTCGTTTGTCAACCAAATTACCCTCGGGATTCTAGTAAAACTAGAGATTTTGGAATGCATTTCGTGATGACATTTCATTTGTAATCCTGTCAAACAATCGACAACTAACACATTCAATGATATAATTTTAAACAGTCCAAACAAATTTTGAAATATAACTAGTTATCATATATATGCTCCTGCAGGACGACCCCTCTGATTAGGGTCTACCTTGATTGCAAAGGACGGACAAATTTGTTTCCCGCATTAAGCGGCAGTAATCAAGCAGGTTTCGCGGAAACACAAAATTGACGAAAAGCATAGGACCCGTGTGAAAAACAGACTTGTTTTCATTCAATTATAAAGAATGTGCTATTGTCGAATATTTTTATTAGGAATTCTATAACCTATTATAAATAGTACCCTACATAGAGTCACATATCTTATTGACATCGTACAATAGTTACGAGATAAAGAGTTATTGCTGCATTTACAATTTATTTCAGTAATTCGTTTCCTTAAGATTCAGTCATTAACAAAACGGATACAATTTCTATCGAACATTTTTGGAGACTTTGACATAGCAGAATCAGGTTTATGTTTTATGTACAGCTTAAAATTAAATGGAGAACATTTGAAAATGTGTAGACTAAGATCAGAGGTTAGCCTGTAACTATACAATGTAATTTTGAAATAAGTTGCGGCAACTTTACAATTCTAACATACAATATTTCAAATGGAGCATTTCTTTAATTAATTTTTTACCTAGGCTGTTTAAGCATGATCTTGGCAACATAACTAGCATTTTGAAAACAACCAAATTAGTCATGATTCTATCAATTATATTGTTGTGACTGTCCATGACAGCATGGCGTCATATTGTTTTTATTATATGATGAAATAATTTTTCACACATGAAGAAGGTATACATTATTAAAGTGACAACGCAAAATAAAATTAAGGCAGACTTTGTCGTTCTTTCTTTTGAATTTGATGTTAACATATGGCTGTATTCTGTCATTCTGCTTGTCATTTAAGTTTGTTATTTAACATGTGGTAGTGGGAATGAAACGTGCACATTGAAAATCGAGTGCTTCACTATATTATTTCGTTTTGTATTCAAACATTCTGTAAAATTTGCGAGCTGTGCAATAAACATCGATGTGTTAAACTATACACGTAATCATTTGCTTAATCAATTACTCAACATGTGGTTTTAAACGTTTTACACAGTGAAATGATTTGGGGAAATAGTGACTATCAAAATCAAAGGAAAATGCCGTTCTTGAATTATTTAACTTCAATGTACGGAATGGAGTATTTGCTCGTTACAATAATCGCCTTTTCTCGACTTTTTAATAGTTCTCCACTAGATAAGTTGCATTATGCCAATAATACAGAACGGAAATAAATAAAAAATAAAATTTGAATCGGAGCTCATTCGAAGACACTTCAACCCCATTTTTTGTCTTGAGACACTTCAATTCCCAGACACTGTACTCCCTGATTTAAAATATTGCCACCCCAAAACCTTTTGACATTTCAAAATAACTTTTTGAAGTTGACATCAATGCGTGTTTATTCAATTATATGTTTTAGTTTGTGCGAAGTATGGTTTAATAAAATCAGAAGGTGTCTGTCAAGACTGTTTTATTAACAAAACTCAAAAACTGAACCTTTTCAATGGTGAATATGTGCACGTAAAACAAATGTACATGTTGATATCACTTGGATGGAAATAAATTTCAATGTAATTTGAATAAGCCATTTGAGTATAAACCGCAGTTTATTGCAGCTCTGCTTCTTCTACAGTAAACACTATAATTTGTAGAATTTAATTGTTTTTAAATTACATAATTTACAAAACCGAATGTTGAAAGGGTTTACTATGCAGCATGTCTTTGATCTGTCGTTTCTTGTCAATTAAGTGTTTAACAACTGTAGCACAGTCTGTATAAGTAGAATAGCAAACATTTGTTTTAATACAAACAATCTATTCAAATACTGCTTCTTAACATAATACTGATAATAATTATTGTAATATATTTGTGATAAGAAACTCGGCATCAGATATTGATCCAAACTGATTGACACTCACACAACAGTTTCACCAATTATGAGGCGAATAGCACAATGTTGAAAACGTCAAGCAGCTGATGATTTCAGCATGCAATAATTTTGGCGACATGATACGGATTATACTTGCCATACTTCTTAATAATATGTATTACATGTTCCCTTCAAGAATACGTCATAAATGTCGTTTGTATCCACTCAGACAAAACGGCTTTAAACTCGTAAAATACTTGTTGTTTGTCAAAAGTTATGAATAAGCAATGAGGTTTGATGTAAAACATAATGCCACAGGAGACGACACATCAGCGGAAAGTACATTTACAAGAAAGTAACGTATAGCTCATGTTAGAACCTCTCTTCAAGA
Source organism: Macoma nasuta (assembly GCA_032359355.1). Lineage (NCBI taxonomy): Eukaryota > Metazoa > Mollusca > Bivalvia > Cardiida > Tellinidae > Macoma > Macoma nasuta. The sequence continues at coordinate 5,227 of JAULCE010412169.1, read as the reverse complement.
ACGTGTAGTCGTCATATCTCAGACTTGCTCATCGTACTGAAACTAATTTAATATACGGTTAAACAGTTTGGATTTACCAATGTGCGACGATTCATTGCTGATGCGGATGTGAATTACGCTATTAACGCCCAAGGCGACTCAGGTCGACATTGCAAAAAGTGGCGTTCCAGATTAGACGCCGCCTAATAAGGCAGCATCTGATCAGAGACTCCATTTCTTTGCACCACAATTTTGTTTTTACTGTTATTTATATCGCTGAAATATTAGATCCAAAACCAGTTACAACCAAAATTTTATAATGTATGGCATATATGGCATAAGATCCTAGTCAAAACACTGTGAATCAACATACATTTGTTATTACCCCAATTTTTGCGTCTTTTTATAGCTTTGAAATATGTATCCGCCAAACAGTTGCTTTGAAAACGAAATTTCAGATTCGATTCTGTTTTTACACTTATAAGTTTCTTTCTGACTCATATAGTTTGGTAGAATGGTTGATAAAGAATCTACCTTATCAGTCTAAAACTCAATGTTAATTTCTCCGGACGGCATTGTAGAATCGGTATGTTTTTACCTGTATAATGCTAAGGAGTTTTAAGCACGAATAGTATTTTACCCTTAACCTGTGCGAACCTTTACGCCAGCTCAAAATGTTGTCTTCTTATTATTTTATACAATGTCTGATAATTATACTTGCAAGCTTAATATGTATATTAATCAAATTTGATATAGACCGATAGGAAGGCTAAGAGTAAACCTTTTGCCTTAAATGTTTGTCATTAGACTAATTTACAAATTAAAGAAAACATGAGATGAAAGGTTAAATTAATTATTTTAAATTATCTCGGAAATGGAGCATTCGCTCAAAAGGGGTTTATCTTGTCATTATGCCATGAGGTTTCACATTTCGTCTGCTACAGAGGCGTCTCAATGCCCTGTTTTGGGATACATAACTGGCCGTATTAGTTTGCATATTGAGAGTTCAATGTAAAATGTTATTGTTGATATTGAGCCGTACAATACCAACAGAAAGACATCACATTGAGAGGATCACCGACGGTGGCTTTGTTTCATACGATAATAGCACATTATGACGATTTTCTCCGGAAAACTCGTCTGCCATTTGCTGGGATGATGTTATTGTCGTTCAAAACCTGCATGGCGTATCAAAATTTTAAAGTCATTCAACGTGGTGAACATATCCACTTAAATAAAACAAGCCTGTATGGAGGAGTAATATTGCTCTCCATAAGGACACTTACTGTTGGCAAATTGCAATTTACATCCCTTGTTAGCTTTAAATATTTAGAGTAGCAATGATCTAAACATACATTTATATCAATAAAAAACTTAAGAAACAGCTATTGCAGGCGTTCTCAATAATCCGGAATGTAGCTTGCCTTTTCTATAGAAAGATTAAATTAATATTGCAGCAACATGGTAGTTTGGAGAGGGATCTAGCACAGTGGTGTACATGCCATTTTGGGAATTTATTAACCCTTTCACAGCCGTCATCGACAATGCAAAAAAAGGAAAGTCACCGGTCAGATGCCGCCTAAGAAGGCGGCGTCTGATCAGGAATTTCACTTGTTTTGCAAAAAAAATTTAGCCCGAATAATAGGATTAAGGAAAAGCCAAGTTTATTTGACTATGTATGTTACTTAATTCGTTTAAAGAGTTGATCAACAACCAGTTAAAACCGTCAATTTCGAATTTTGCTGCTAAAGGGCTAACGCATTGTCCGCTTTGACACAAAAGAATGATACCCAGCCTGGAACCGTCATTGAGTTTCAAATCTGTCAAAGAGCTGACTGATTCAGGTACAGGCATCAACACGATCCGCATTCACTACACGGTCCGCATTCACTACAATTTAAATCGATCTATTATAATATTCTAACTGATCGGATATTTGGTCATGCATGCTTATAATCTGTATGTCTGCATTACTGCAAGACTACTGGAATAATAAGTCGGAACATTTTGTACATAGTTTGGCCAAGGAACGAAAATTAAGATGACACACTTGCCTGCTGTTTGTCGTATATAAAAACCTGAAATATTTGTCTGGATAATCCTTTGGCAAGTAGAACAAATGAGTAAAAACTCGTAGAAATGATTCTGAAGGAGCTATTACATCTAGTTCAACATGTTCTGCTAATTCCCGCGGTAAGTGTACATTTTGTCTGGAATATATTCGTTACAAGTTCGTTACTTGTAACATTTCTAAAAGTTGAGTCATGCAACCAGACTGCCCAGATTCTACGGCTGACTACTCCATTTGCAGAATTTAATGATTTGATCATTGACTGCATCGATAAGCATCTTTTCTGAAATGAGGCGAGTCTCGATGTCATAATTTAACTTTTATTCAGCTGCTAGTCTCTTTAAATGCTTAAAATCTCGTCTGCTTGCTTTTAAGTTGGCTGAATCGCATCTGCTGAAACTAATGTGCGAATGTCAAGCAGCTTAGGTCTGGAGCATACGCTTAATATATCGGCATCTGATCCGAGTCCAAGCTGGTAAACAGACTGCTGTTGTCGCGATGGACAGGATTAGCTAAACATAGGTTGTGTGTTTGCTCTTTTTCTTCGACCTATATATTAATTCGTATATCAACGCCGGAAGCCTTGCAGATTGCTTTGAAAAAGGATGCAGATACATTGTCTTATTTGTTATTGTTTTAACATGAATTATAAGAGACTATCATCACAGATCGAGAATAATTCCATACATAGATAAAGGAAAGTCAGAAATTAAGCTGACTAAGATGAACTATTGCACAGTCACATCACCATAGTTTATAATCAGATAAAATATGATAACATATGATAAAATGCATACAGCCTCCATTAATCTTACAGACAATATCCTTTTTTGTGACAAAAGGATTTTGTTTGTTAAGATCTTTTTAAAAGCATTAGTTATATAAAATATGACAATTAATATCGACCAAACAAGCCCGCTTCAAAAATTGTTTTAAAAAGTCCAATATTACCTCAAATCTGATTTGGGGTAACCTGATTAATAGAGACTGTATACATGCCGTTACACTAGAGTATCAGGGCTTCACTGGCATGTCGAATTTATATGTCAGTAAAGACCATCCCTCCACTGCGTTGCCAAGCTATGCAATTCACCCTTTATACAAGAGTTATATGTATAAAAAATAAAACAACAGTGCCGCATGAATGAGTCGGAATGAATTAAGACGGACGAAAACACAGCATCAATGCTGGAAAGTAAAATACGCGCAAAGTCAAATGACGTCATGAAATTACAACAAACCGATAAAACGTTGATTTCCAAATTAATGACGTTGAGAACAGCCGTGACATATGCAGTGCTCTTTATATTTAATTTTGTTATTCTCGAAAAATCAATTGGTCCGAACAGAAGAGTTAAGAGCGAGGATAAATGAATTAAATTTGTTTCCTCTTAAAATAACATTTGGAAATTCCAATGACGTCGTTAGACGTTCAGCTATATGCGCGTTACTCAATGACGTCATGAAATTACAACAAACTGATAAAACGTTGCTTTCAAAATTAGCGTCGTTGAGAACAGCAGTGAAATATGCAGTGTTTTTTGTATTTTTTTTTTTGTTATTCTTGAAAAGTCAATGGGTCCGAATAGAAGAGTTAAGGGCGAGGTTAAATGAATTAAATTTGTTTCATCTTAAAATAACATTTGGAATTTCCAATGACGTCAGAGCGCGAGAAAGTGACAGTTAAGGCAACAGTTCGAACTGATGACCGGTTAACAATTCATTTTTACGTGAATCGACCGATTTCCTTTAAAACAACACATAATAACTCGTGTAATTGATATAGAGAATCAGGTAATAATATACACTGTTAATCAATGTCTTGAGATTTGACATCGTACATCGGCTTTCATTAACCCTTTCGCCGCCAATCTTAAAACTGTCGTCTGCGACAAGTCTCAAATCAAATATGTTTTACGAAAAGAAAATAAAGAAGAAAACGGTTACTCTTGTCAATACCAGTATTATAAAACCCTTTTATATTTTAAAGAGTGAAGTTCCTGATCAGACGCCGCCTTTCCAAGGCGGCGCATGATCTGGGACGGCACTCTTTGTCATGGCTCATTTAGGCGACAACGGCGCCGAAAGAGTTAATTCATTCCATGAGAGACTCCTCATAATTCAGTTTCAGAAAATATTATAGACAGGATTCGTTTGTCAGCCCAATTACCCTCGGGATTCTAATCAAACTAATGATTTTGGAATGCATTTTGTGCTGACATTTCATTTGCAGTCCTGTCAAACAAACGACACTTAACCCTTCCAATGCTAGATTGTCAAATAGTCTGATCCAAGTTTGACATCTAACCAGTTAACGTCGATATGCTCCTGTAGGCCGACTCCTCTGATTTGGGTCTACATTGTTTGCAAAGTACGGACAAACTTATTTACCACACAGAACAAATCAAAGCATGCAGGTTTTGCAGAAACACAAAATTGACGAAAAGCATAGCACCCGTGTGCAAAACAGACTTGTTTTCATTCAATTATACAGAATGTGCTATTGTCGAATATATTTATTAGAATTTCTATAACCGATTATAAATAATATACTTCATAGAATCACATATGTTATTAACATGGTCCACTTTTTACGAGATGATGAGTTTTGCTGCATTTACAACTTATTCCAGTAATTTGCTTCATTAAGATTTAGACATTTACTAAATGGATACAATTCATATTGCACATTTATAAGAAAATTTGACATGGCATAATCACGTTTATATTTTGTGTACAACTTTGTAATTAAATGGAAAACATTCAAAATGGATAGACTAAGATTAGAGGTTACTCTGTGACGATTCTTTCTTTCATCCCTTTTTACATAGGCTGTTGAAACATGATCTTGGCAATATAACTAGCATTTTGAAAACAAACACATTGGTCATGACTCGATCAATCATCTTGTTGTGAGTTTCCATTACGACATAGCGTCATAATGTTTTTATGTAACTATGTAAACCAAATTTTACACATGGAGAAGGCATAAATTATTAGAGTGACAACGCAGACTGAAGTCTATGCAGACTTAGTTTCTCTGACTTCTGATAAGTCATTGAGTACATTTGATGATTGGCGAAAACAGTCTGTTTTAATAATTCTGTTTTACATATATTTTACAAATGGATTTACTTACCATCACTAATGTTGTGGAGCAGTCGGGAGGGGATACCG
>JAULCE010411058.1:0-17229 GCA_032359355.1 Macoma nasuta | reverse complement strand
GACCAAGCGAACAGCATGATGTCAAATATTGGATGGGTCAAATGAAGAAGGACTAAACTAAGGCTTTAAACGGGAGTATGAGCTGAACGATAATCAAAACATAGTGCATATTTTTGATAATATTATGTTGATAAAGTTAAGAAAAAGCTAATAGCATGTGTTTTTAAAGCACATAAGCCAAAATAGCAAGCGGTATGGTTTGAGATGTAACTCATTCCCTTGCTATCTGGAATCCAGGCTCGTCTCTCCAGGACTTTTGTTTTAGTTCGAGCTAAACGGAAGATCGAGCTAAGCGAGTTCAAGGTAACTTTATTCAATTGTTTATGTAATGCACTGACCACGAGTGACAGTATATTTAAGCTGTATAACCGATTTACCGTGCATAACATAAAAATATATACGTGTTTACTAAATATATACAGGCCAAATACTGCACTACCATTGATGGAGACGAGGGTGCATGGTATACGAACAGAATCAAGGCATAAAAACTCTATCATTTATAAACTGACTTAAACAAAACTTCTTATGTATTTTTTTTATTCCTGCTAGATATGTTCATGCTATGTCATGTCAATGGAAGAAAATACCTTCCGCTTAGTCGACGAGAACAGCGTCCGTTTTCATCTTAATTTTTTCAAAAATAGCACATACGTTTTTTAAAGTTTTTACGTTGTTGACACGTTATGGAGACTATTTGTATTAGTTCGAATCATTCCAGGTCCGAATTAAATTTGTCTTCAGCGTAATTCGAACTAAGAAAAAATGTTCCGCATATTTCCTCACAGCGAGTCTCTATTGTAATTCGCCAAAATATGCTTGCTTAGCATTTAGAAAAAAACTAGAGAGACGATATGTTTGGAAAACAAAGAATAAGGCACATAATTATATCATTGTATTAGCTCTTATGGTACGAAACACCTTTTACGATAAGTGCAGACTCTACGATTCCCAGAATTCGTCCTTCACTTCACTTATCATTTCGCCGAAAGCACATGTTAACTTAATATTACATAATGCCGGCAGACTTTCAAACTCACGTACGCGCCATATCTAAAATATGGCATAAACATGTTCGAGAAACAAAAATAAAGATTTCCTCTAAATCACGTACACGTAAGTGTCTCGATAAGATGTTTGTTATGAAAACCGACGTTAGGGAAGTCATTTGTTTTGCTACATATGTGTCAGTGTCTGGAGAAAAGGGGCTGATGGGCTTTCATAAAGACGATCCAATCCAGCTGCTGCTTTAACAACGCAGGTGTCTATTCAGGCTCTACTCTGTTTGGAACTCGTGTGACTTGTCAATGAAAAGAGTTTTGACTAAGATCAGACGCCGCGTTGGAAGCCCCTTTTTCTCCAGTCGTCGACACATATGTTTAACATTACATTTTACAAGAACATAGACACGTATGGCATAAGTCTTTTTCAGTCGGACTTAATACTTTCCTCCATAAAAACGCCTTTTAATGCCTCTGTAACTAATGGCTATTGAAAACATAATAGCAAATGAAGCATTTGCTCGTAGTGAGCAAATGCTCCAATTGTTACAATGATGTTAATACAGCCTATAACAAATGGCATTTTGTTTTGCCAAGATTTTCACATTTTCATCAGATTATTACATTGTGGATAAGTCTAAAAAATAGCTTTTAAAGGAAATAGTTAAGAGTACTACTGTATTGAAACTAATCAGATTTACGATTTTACCGATATCGTTCCGATTCGCTCCCGCTTTGTTGCAGCTAATTATTGCGTACAAACCGCTTCAAAATCACATGATGAGCGTTATAAAGCACATCATGTGGTATTTAAGCGTTATAACCGCTGAAACCGATCCCGTCGATTCGATAAGCTTCGGTTTGGTTCCGATACCGGTTTTAATTGATTAGTGTCCGTACTGTGATGCATTATCTTTTTGCATCACAAATGTCTTCAAAGCACACCTTAGTAAAAAGTTCAGTTCAAAGAAAGCGTATGATCTAGAACTACACTGCTTGAATCTAAATCCAGTTACAATTACAATGTACATGTACAGGGGCATCAACAAGCAACCAGTTTATTTATTTTTCTCTTTTTCTCGTGTATCTTAACATTCGATCTTAAACTAGTTTTTACGACAGTTTAACATTTGGCATCAGTTCAAGAATGAGTATTGGCATTTAAAATTTGCGAAGCATATTGCATATAACAAGGACAGCTAATGCTACTGGTATGATCTTCATTTATGCAAATCTAAATTTAATTCAATCAGAGACATTATCCAGATTTATTTTCTGTGAATATCAATTAATTCTGTAGTAATTGTCTCAGAATATTTTAGCATTAATCCATAAAATTATATGCGAAATTTAATTTAAATGGATTTAAAAATATTGTGGGTCATATTCACAAACTACAAAAGTGTTAATATGAGTCTAAATGAGAGGAATCCGTTTGCATGTATAACATTGAAATGTCTTTACACGACTCTGTAGCCATTGCCATCTGTAAACATTGTGGGCATTGAGCATACATGTATGATCAAAACCATTGAAATTCAAAGTATGTTTGGTGTCCTAGATGATGTTCATTTTCATTCGAAGAGTCCTGGTATTATGTTGAATACAGTAAGGTGTAATACGTCGGTCGTTATATAAATAGCGAGACTTGCTGCATCAAGTTTAACCATTTCCTCCATAACAGCGCTTTAAGCGTCTCTATAACTAGAGGTAGCTAAAAGAGCTTGTGATGTGCTTCATATAACGTATCATATGGTGTCTGACAGCCAAATGTAACCGCTACCAAATAGGAGCGAAACCGATAAATCCGCCGATTAACTATTAGTTCCAGTACTGTTAGCTACTTGAGGCACCGTTGTTCGCTGTCTTATTATTGTACTTAAAGAAGCATGCTGATGAGAACGCCGTATAACAGTTACTTGCGGGCCACGAACAGTTTCTCGATAGGTGTGCCTAATTTTTAGTTAAACATGTGATACGAACAAAATACAAAACGATTCACTGTTAAATATTCATTGGACATGCACAATGGGAGAAACGAAAGTATTTACCCTTTCAACGCTAACGTAATATAAATGCAATGCAAATGATATTGAACATTGACAATATGTCTGGCCATTTTTTAAGATTTTATTACTTACCCTTATGCTGCCGCCCAAACATGGTCTGCTGAATTCTCGTCTGCTTTATCTTTTAACCTTGTTTGACTCTCTTGAAATTTGGTAAAACGTTGCCCGAATGTCGAACAGCTTGAATCCAGATCAGACGCCGAGTTACTAAGCGTCTGCTCCGGGTGCAAGCTGGCTAACGACATCACTATGATTGACGTGTTAAGGACTGATCTTGTCAAACAGTTTAGAGTCTGGTCAAAAGGCGAGTAACTCGGCGTCTTATCTGGATCCAAACTGCGTACAGGTTGGCAGTGCTTACATGTAAGTGTTTAACGCGATATACATTTATGGTTAAGAATAGCGTTTCTCCTACTATATGTCTTGCTTTCTCAAGGAAAAGGCATGCTACAAAATAGTAACGGCACCAGTTTCTGACGTCACTTTAATTTACTGCTCGTTGCACTTTACAGCTTAAGTACCTTACTCGCTATTAGATACTTTATGGATCTTCGTCGTTCGTTATGCACAGCTCGCTGTCTCATTATTGCTTAGCCTTGATCATGCCGATCGCGACCATAGTGATATCATCAACCAGCTTGGATCCGGATCAGACGCCGAGTAACTCGACGTCTGATTCGGATCCGAGCTGTTTAACACCCGGACACCATTTTAACAAAATAAATAAGAGAATCGAAAAAGGTTCAAATATCAAGCAGACGACTATTCAGCGGACATTTTTTGGCGGCAGGATAAAAGTTAATTAGTACTCTTGAGACATATGCGGACATTGCAGAGAAGAGTGCCTTATGACAGTAATTACAGCATCATGGCATCATGGCAGGAAGCTTTTGCCCAACACCTGCATGTAAATGACACAGTGTGGGTGTTTCTCATCAATAAGTATAACCTTTCCTTCACATGTTATTTTTAAAACGTATCCCTAAGGAAATATTCTGATGAAAAAAATATATATCTGGACAAAGACGAATGTCGTTTATGAATTGCTTTGAAAACTGTGTGGTACACGGATCAGTTGCTCATTCTTTCAATAGTTATAATCTACAGAGGTACTAAAATGCGTTTATGTGGAGGAGAGGTTTAACTCTGTTGGTGCCAAAACGAAAACAGTCATCTGTGAAAATTGAAGGAACAGTATTTTGTATGAAAATATATTAATGTGAATCTGTAAAAAGTCATTCGATGGGTAAAAGCTCACGGTGGGATAAAAAGCCACAACGTGTTTCTGCATGTGACATTTCCTTCTTTGGTTTGAGAGATTGTTTCAAATGCTATGACATTTATGGTCTTCCTCCATTGTTTAATAATAATATTTCTAATCATTTCTAACGATTTCTAATAAACAACAAAGTGTAAGTCCTTTCATTGAGCTCTATTACGTATTTCAAGCCAATGATCCAAATGCATACACATTGATATATTGTAAATCTAGAATCCGTTAAACCGGTGGCTTTGCTAAGCGTATTTTTTGTCTGAGTGAATGTTTCATATTGAAACAGGGTAGACCGATATTAGAGGTCTCCTGTAGGAGCCCTCTAATCAGGTGATGACAGGTTTGCAATAATATACCTCATTAGAAAATCACCTTCAAATGTAGAAGTAAAATTCTGTATTTTGTTAAATCAGCATTTAAAGGGAAAACTGTTTATTCGGTTATCCGGAAATCTCGTTTATTCGGAATATTTCTAGGAAACCAATGTGTCCGGATTAACGAGACATCCCTGTAGACTTGAATAAACACACCCAATGTGTGTGGGTTTTGCATTTCCAGTAATAAGTAGTATTACAAACAGTGTAGAACCTGATAAGATGTTCCTACTATGAGTCCTCTTATTTATGTTTTCACTGCTTGCATATGAAACCCATTTCTGGATCGCGAGGTTTCCGGTTGAACAGATTCCGGACTATCGAGACACCACGGTATTTTGTAAGCCTAATATGATCAAATACGTGTTGTTATAGAAAACAATGCATACTGCATCATAGTGTATTTTTATGAAAAGACGATCTTTATTTGTAAGTACATAAATGTCGTTGATTTATTATTAAGACAGATGCAAAAGTGTGTATATCGTATGAATTATTATTCGGCATGAACATGTATGTCAAATGATTATTAATTAACTTTTATATCACATTAAGCATACTTATAAGGCAATTTCTCTTTTGTGTCACACTGTTAGCAACCAGGTCAACTATATCCAATATGCAAACAGTGCAGATCTTAACTTTCTGATTTAATATCCAATATCTTAATATCGAACTTAATGCTAAGTGTGTCCAGCATCTCATTGCCTGGCGTGGTACCATGTGACCTATATATTTAAGCATTGCCAACTCAACTGTTTGATCCGGTTTGCCAAAGTTTCCTTTGTACTGCCCATTGATACATGTAACTTGTTTCAGTTTTGTTAAACAGTAGTATACATCTTAACCATCTACTGTTTGTAGCGCATCAGTATACAGATGCAACACTGAAACTAATCCAGATGAAACCGAAACAGAAACCAATCCGAAAATGAAAAGAAGGCTGGTCGACTTGATGTGAAGTTTTAGGACAGATATGACGCACAAACCGGTTCGAAACTCTCAGGCACCACATCAGTCGCTTTAAATATTCATGACAGTTATTAATCGTTGTGTACGCAATATCATATCACAACCGAACCGGAGCGATTAGTGTAATTAATTTCAATCTGTATGACATTGCTTCGCTGCTTATGTAGGTCAAACTAATATCAGCAAGATTCTTTAAAAAAAACAATGCCATGTTGTTTATAAGTTGAAAGGTTTCAAGGCATTTTCCCAATTAACTTCTATTCGGACACGTCTTGAAAGCAAGACTCAATGTCAGTTAGTTTCGTATTATGTTTACCCGTCCCCACAGAACCGCCTCTCGGCGCCTATGTAACATAAGACTATTTAAAGTATTGGTGGAAATGAAGCATTTTCTTGGTACGAAAAAATTGTCCATTTCCTATAAAAAAATTATTACAATCTAAAAAATGGCACTTTGCTTTTGCCTGGTTATATAGATGTTTTCCGTGTCTTATTTGTATGTTTTGAACAATAATGTGTTTATAGCATGCCTTTTGAACGGACATTGACCACTAATACGTAGAACTGTTAAAAAAGACCACCAAACAGCTTAAGCACCAGGCAGCCTTTAGCATGCGGAACAAATGATAGCTATCTTCGCATCAAGTTTCAATTATATATTTTTTAACAAAATAGATATGAATACATAAAACAACACAACGAGTTTTTGGATCGTGATGAAACATCAGATTATTTTGCGCCTCATCTGGATACAAATTGACTTCAAATACATCACCGTGTCGCCTTTACATAGGGAACGTTAACTCTTTCTCTGCAGATGTTGCCAAATGTCACCATTGCGACAATTGATCAGTTACAGCCTTGGAAACTTTAGAAACATGTAAAGTTTAGATGTAGAGGGTGTAAATGTATTCCTCCATTATCATTTTATATTTTCGTAAAATATTTCACCGTTAAGGTTTCGCGGACGACCGTTTTAACTTTTAAATTTGGCACCGACATTAATTTTTTTTAAAGTTCTTAACGCAAATGAGGTTGATGGAATCGGACATTGACATTAGCACGAGATAAAAATGACCTTAATGAGAATGGACGCCGGTGCTGTTCAAGACATCTACCCGTACAACGCTGTATATGACTATAACTACCATAAGAAATCAGTGCTGTCCCGTGTTTGCTTGATTTTTCAAATTTTCCGCTCGAATAAGTCTAAAAATAGGTCGTGGAAGAAAGGCCTAACTGATTGAACAGTACGGAAACTAATTAAACTGAAACCGGAATTGGAACCGACCCGGAACAGGATTCGAGGCAAATCGAGTATATTTCTGTTTACTGGAGATATGGCGTAAAAACGGATCACAATCCTAAAGAACTGCATGTGGTTTCTGAAAGCTATAAGCCGGGTTTTTTGCAATATTTTAGCGCCACCGAATCGGAGCGAGTCGGAGCAAAAACGATTAAATGTCAATTTAATTAGTTTCAGTACTGTACAATTGAACTAGATGGGGATTCTAGCAGAGGACAAACTTATTGTGGGCTATGTTTAAAGTGCACCCGAGTTTTAATTGCAGCGTACGATGATTCGACACCTGCAACTGCAGGTAGTTGATTCCTGTAAAGTATTTCACTTTAGTGGTTCTTGCATCTGCCAACCACACGGTAAACAAAACAATTGGAATTCTAAATCTACAACGCCTTCAACAAGTGAACGACCCAGTTTGATAATACGCCTTACTCCAGAAAACCATAATGAATTGCAGTTATTATGAATTTCGGTTAAAGGGCCCCATGTTACGTGCGTATTTAAATGCTAATATCCTCATTTCTTAACCAAATGATATAGATTGACGACTCATTAGAATCGTTTTGAAAAGACGGTTCTAATGAGTGGTCACTCCTAAGGGTTTGGATAAGAATATATAGGTTATTGTGATACAAAAAAGTGAGGTCCCTGATCAGACGGCGCTGTCTTATCTGGGAAATCACTTTTTGAAATGTCAAGTTGAGTCGCATGTGACGTTAAAAGGGTTTACGGACGTCTCCGACTGATAGAAACTTTATAAAATAAAATAATCCGATGGTGGAAGTCGTTTCCACTGCTGCCAATGACTTTCAAGTAATGGAGAGTGTTAGATAAAGAGAAGACAAAACGCACATTCACCGAACAAGCACCGCACAATCACACAATCACCGCACAAGCGTCGCACACGCGCGGGACAATTACGTAACAAGAACCGGCACTGTAACGGACACCACCATACGAGTAACGGTCAAGAACCGGGCAAAAACGGAAAGAAAGAGAATGACGACATGTTTTTACAGGTCACGTGACGGACAAACCGGATACAAATAGCCCATTGTACGCACATGTTCAGGGTGTAATTGGCTCAACATCTTAACATAACATCGTTCTAATATGCTAAGAGCATGACCAAGACAGTGAGGAAAGTTCCCACTGACAGTGGCGATTCATTCATGTTCGGGATATTACATTTCGACTGCATTTATCCTCATTTCATTGAGATGTTTTGCTGAACGTTGCAAACGTATGCTAAGTGTATTGATCCTTATATCTTATCCAGTATCCAGTACTTGTTCGATGAGCATATATTAGAACTCAAAGATAATAAGCCCTGAAGGACGGATATTGAACATGAACAAAACGTGCAGTGATGTTAAATTAAACCAATGCCGTAAGATTATGGAAAACTGATTGTTTTGTTTGTGTCAACTCTTTCGGCGCAAATGTCATCTAAAATCGCCTGTGGCAGATCAGACGTCATTAATGATTGAAATATGCTAACCGTGTAAGATTAAAATTTAGTTACTTCGAACAACTTCGTCCGTGTCATTTACTCGAAGTCTGATCTATATCAAAGTTGTTTAACACTCAGAGAAGTGTTTTGCAAAGAACGTAGCGAAACTCGTACCTTTACTGCTAACCCCGAACCATTGTGCCATTTGTAAAACAGCTTAGATCCGGATAAGACGCCGAGTGACTCGGCTTCTCATCCAGATCCAAGCTGTTTGACACTTGGCCAATAGATTTGCCAACAAATAAGTTTAAGTATTAAGTTTGAAAATGAAGCAGACGAAAACGTGCGAATGCTTCTGGTAGTAAAGTTTTTTTATTCTGACACGTGTTTCGCGAAGTATGCAGCAAAATAACAAAATAATAAACATTCCACAGTCGACAATTACAGCAGCATGATTCAACGCAGCACGTCTACAGTTATTAATGTCAAATATGGCGCAGTTTGACCTTGACTGGCATTATGCCCTGTGCGTTGTTTTGATCAACAGTTTATTTTCTTACCAATATTTTGTCTATTTTAGGATTTCCAAGGATCTTTTTGGTTCACGTTATATTCTGCCGTATAAAACATCAAACTACAAGTCGGATAAATTACATTAGAAGCCATCTGAAAGGTGACATGTATGTAGCTTTTTTCTCGCCTATCGCCTTGTTTATTGTCAAGACACCGGACGAAGAAGCGCTATGGGAAAACTTTACGAAACATAAACGAATACTCCGGGAAATATACATCAATCGTCCCTGACAGCTCCGGTCATTTCACTATTTGCACGTCGATGGCTTGGTGCAAGACTTTTGTGACTCCTTCACACATTTGAATAAGTTAGAATAGTTTTGCACCAAGCAATCGACTTACAGGCGTTGATTCGTCTTATTTAACCACTTATACGAAAAACGAACGCAAACGAAGCGCAAACGAAGCGCAAACGAAAGGAAAGGAAATAAAAGAAACGAAACGGAGTAAACGACAATTTGGAATACCTCGGACATTATCGTTACGAAAAAGGGATTAGATGCAGGTTACATCGCAACGAAAGGGTAAAAAAGACGAAATCCCCGAAAGCTAAGCGTTTCTGTTCTGGATTTTACTTAACTTCACGAGCTGAGATGTTATTCAAGTAGTATAAGACTGCTGCTTGAACAATATCAAAATGACAAATTGGGACTTCACTCAACTTTTTTCCAAATTACATTTTTCACTGGCAGTTAAAATGTCAGTGCAGTTGCAATAGAATTAAAGTTCACATCTGAAGTTGAACATTTGATATTGAGCAATATCTCATCTCAGAATTTTAGTGAAAGGGGTCCAGATGTGGATATCTCCCAGAACAATGTAGCCACAACACTTAACTTTTTACTGTCATTGAAAACAAACAGGTTGCAATAATTATGATATTATAGTGCAATCTTCAATGAGATTTGAGTTGTGAGAATTATTTCCTCTACAATCTTTTATAAACTAATCCACAAGGAAATAATCTGATATGATGAAAAATATGAAAATCTAAGAAAATGAAATATGCCATTAAATCTGGTCTGCCATTTTTTAATTGTATTGCATGAAATACAGCCTTTGATCGTTACGAGCAAATGATCCATTTCATACACTGTTTTAATAGCATTGTGTTTCAAAATCTCTAAAATGCGCGAGTCTTAGGAGGAAATGGTTAATAAATTAAATGAACTTTTTCCATTTAAAATTCGCTCGAGCATCGATACGATCGTGAGTAAGTGATAAACTTTTGCACTGGAAAATATCTGAATTCAATTCTCCATTTTATTGAAATACTACTACATGTATCGATATTTTACTCCAATATTACAAACTGTACATTCAACTTTATTCACTTATGACCAAACAGTTGTCATGTTATTCGATATTACAATGTATTTGCATTTCATTTGCGTAAAGATAGTGTTGGCACGGAGCATAGTGTAGGTCCTAAACTATCATAATTATGAAGTAATGGATATAATATATAATCTTTGCCCGGTCCTGTCAAATAATTACTCACTCGGGGATGTATTTGTGGCCTCAATGAAACATATTACACGCCAGATTTGGATCCAGGTAACCCTTTTTCCCCAACAGAAGCGCATTAAAGCGCCTCTGTAAGTGATGATTGTTGGAAACATTGTAGGAAAAGGAGCATTAAATTTTCCTCGTAACGAGCAAGTGCTCCATTTCTTTCAATTATTTCAATACAATTAAAATATAACACTTTTCTTTTGCCTTTTGTCATAATTTTTAATAGTTTGTTTCCATCTTAATAAGTCTATAATAACTCGTAGAGTAAATGGTTAAATCTAATACAAGTTATCAGTGTGATTTCGTTAATCGTCTCTTCTAGAATTCTTTTTATAAACAACGGGCAATTCGCCAGTGCACGAGACATAAAAGTCGAGTTTCATTACGGAGTCCGTTCATCATGGGTTTGAAAAGTGAAGATAAATACATTTCATTCGTCTGAACAGGTAAACTTATGTTTAAGGTGACTTTTTGAAATCTCTTTACGTTCGGGTGTAAAAAAGATTGATTAAACCGCATTCATCTCACAATTGCCTCTGCAGCCGCCAAATAAGCTTCACCACCTGCGTGGTGCACTGTCTTGCGTTTAATAGTTAAACCGTTTTGTAACGTTTTGGTTTTAAACTAATCCACAAGGAAATAATCTGATGGGAAGTTTGAAAATGTAGGCATGTTTGGATTTAAATCATTGTAGGAAATGCAGCATTTGCTCGTTACGAGCCTGAGACACGTAACATTGTCAACCATGTTTATCACTCACAAAGTTGTTACTTTCTGAGAGATCGTGCTTTTTTCGCACTAGTTGTTCCAGGATTGTTTCGACCTTGACTTAATGTACCGATATAAGAAACTATTAACCAGGCGCGATTTATAACGCGAAAAGCATGTTGGGATAGTTTTAAGCAGATTTAAGTCGTACAAATCGCTTCGAAAAAGGTGAAACAGTTACCGATTAATTCTTTTCGATTCGGTTTCGAGCCGGTTTGAATCTAAATTGGTTTGTTTACTTTGTCAAGCTGAGATCTTGCTTAATCTTTTAATTTTCTCTCTTAAATGCCACTGCATTTAAAGTTGGAAGTGGCTGTGAACTATTCAGTAACCTGTGCGAGTTCGTGTCAAGGGATAATCGCATGATAAAAAGCAATTAACACTTTAAACATGCATTTTTAAATTGATTTTCCTGAATATTCCTGAAAGCTTAATATTCTTGACGATTTGATGCTATTCGCCTGATGCCGTGTAAAAACGGTATTGCCCTATGTTTTAGTCTGTCCTTATTCGATTGACAATCTCAATTCGCCTGGAGTACAGTCGAACCTCGATAATTCGACCTTGGATTACTCGAATTCCAGATTGTTCGAATTTATTAGCTGTACGGTCTGATTCCGGTTCCAATTGAATTAGATTTAGTAGTGAATAGGTATACCGCAAGCTCACTATAGAATTTGAAATAGGTCATCAGTAAACAAAACATTTCATGATTATTTATAACTGCATGTATCTAGTATAGTAAACAATACAATTGATCATCTGATTTATTCTTTAAGAATTCAATAAAAAACATCAGGAATGGCAATCATTATTTTCAAAGATAGCAAATAATCAACAATCCCGCTATGGGGGAAATGGGCTTGTTTATTAACGTCGCATTCAATCTAGAACAACACCAGTCAGTGAACTTACATCGTTCACGCTTATTCCTCTGACTTTCTCACGCCGAGTGTCCCTAATGTCAAAATATCAATTTTCGATTTCTTCTTTTTTTTTCTCCATGTTTTACTGGCATTCCAACCTTGGTGCAATGGCAATAGTATTAAGATCAATATCATTATCATTATTATCTTAACACGGTATCATCATCATAATAAGTATCATTACATTATATATAATTTATATTCATAATCAAAATATTTATGGTCGTCATCATCATCATATCCCCAAAAAACCGGCCCTGTTAGTTCGATTAGTCTTCTAGTCAATTCTAGTTTGGTTTCGATTCCTGTTTCAGTTAAATTCGATTCTTTCATCTCGTTTTCCTCTACAGCTAATGACAGGAGGGTATTGCGTTTCCAGAACAATTTGACCATGTTGATTTGTCAATATATTCAATTATGTTCTGATCGGTTAAATGGGTTAATTGACGAACATATTATCAAATATAATAAAGAACTTTAATAGTGAACACTGTCTGGTCACTAATTATGAAAATTAAGAAAATGGCATATTAATTTGGCCTACATTTTCATTTTATTCATTGGATTCTCTCCTTGTGGATTAGCCTAATCATAGCGTGTGTAGGAAAGGATAAAACATACAATTCCGTGCGTAACTAAAACTGTGTTGGTGGAACGTGATCTCATTTGGTGTCGAGGTTGCTTTAAAGTGTCCTTGCAAATGGTGCTTAACTACATGAGACGCCGCCATCAAAATACAGCGACTTGTCAGGTAGTTACATGTTTGCGAATTATAAAATATGTTTTTTGATTTGAGGATATTGAAACACTAAAGCTTGTCTAATAATATTTATTAGTTATGTCGCAATTCGATTTTAAGTTTTTCGCTGCCAATTTCGCTAAATGACACCATTGCAAAGAGTGAAATCTCAGATCAGCCACCGCCTTAGAAAGGCTGAATAAGTCTAATCATAGAGGAATCCGAAGGCGTTAATGTATTCATTTTTAGTTTTTCTATTTTTCGTTTTAACTTATATAGCTTAAGCTTGTCACAGACGACAATTTAAATTGTAACATAACTAGTTATACCACTACATGTATAACAACCTATCTGTTTGAGTTTAAACTCTTCACCATCATAGACGGCTCAAATCGACATTTGGTTTCTGAGGGTTTTGAACTGGTTTGTACGCAACATTTCACCGGAAAAGAATCGGACCAAAACTTCTGAAATCGTAAGGTTAATAAGTTTCAGTACTGTAAGTGTAAAGGTAAATTAAATTATGGACAGAAATGCGAATGAAAGTTAAGATGACTGTCAGGGCCTTTACAATTATTTATGTCTCAATCTATGTTTTCTATCATTGCATAACCTAACTTAGTAACACTCATTGTATCACCTCCTTAAATTTACTACCCTAGTGACAACTCTGGGTCCGTTGTCATGTTGATAATATTGCGTCTGTTCATGTCGAATATCGTTTAGAATAAATGTGGAACAATTGTGGAGAAATATCATTATTTCCGAGGGATTAAAACTAGTTCAGACCAAGACCAGACACAACGTCGAAGACGTGGCACGTGATCTTAGTTTCTATGTTTTGAAATGTTCTAAGGTTGGTAATCGTCCAATGACACCCATGTAGTATCTAGTACAAGGCGTTCACGAGATTCGCTTTCATACAGCAATATGACTCTTGTCTAGCTACTTTGTGGGCGATTTTTCCAATACTTCATGTCAGTAATTATTTATGAAAACTTCACCTACACGTATTACAGTACTGAAACTTATAAAACAGTTAAAACCGTCGATTTGTGAAGGCCAAGGTTCAGACAAGTTGGGGCTCCGGGGTAAACAACTAAATCCCTGTTACAGTTTTGACTTCCGCTCAGACTATCGTCTATGTTATACTGAAATCGTCCTATTCCGTTGAACATTTGTGTGACTACATAAGGCGTTTGCAGCTGTAAGGTTTCCGTTTTTTTTCAAAATAATATACTGTTTAGGTAGAAAAAAAGTATACAAACTTGTTTAAATATGAAATAAAAGTAAGGGTCATCGATATTTTATAGATTGTATTGACTATTTTATATGTGACCAAATTCACACTTTATACGGTTTAGAACCATTTAGAGTCATTTATAATTACTCTGATAAAAACGATTAACAAAATTCAATGGGAAAAATGCCTTTTAATCACTCAAGTAACATAAATTATACAATTTAAATTATACATGTTAACATGTATGAAATACTGATGCAACTTGAATTTCGCGAGAATCGTTCTTTGTACCTGCCGAAAACGCCTTTTTAACAAGTATAAATCAGAATGGATCCAGATCAGACATAGTGACACTTTGCGTTTATGTGTATGTTCTAGATTTATGGTGTTAGCCCCTTCACAACCAGAAACGTAGTCCCAAATTAGGGTCGTCTTTATTTGGTTACACAATTTAGTGCAACTTTAATGGTTCTGATAAAAGTTCAAGCTTGTTAAACAATTTTGGTTCATTGTTTCGTAAAAAAACATTTGATCCAAAACCAGATAAAACCGACTTTTTTAATTTTTGGCGCATAAATAGGGTCAAGGAAATCAAAATCGTTGAAAACCGATCAGGGTTGGAGCTTTATCACTAAGTAGTCCTTTGATTTGACGATTCTTCATAATACGACGAAGGAATAATACATTATTGCCAGTGTAAAGTGTGAAAACAATATTTCAGTAGAAAAAAACAATTTCACAATCACTGCCAACTTTGCCATAGCGAGGTTCGACTTTATAGCTATAACCACATGTTCAAATCGAAGATATCTTAGAATTCGATACTTTGCTCACCGCGTAACGATTAATCCTGTTTTGCTCTTCACAAAAAGTATAATGCATCACAGGTGAATTGACATAACAAGTCATTTAAATGCATGCTAAAACACCAAGAGGCATGTCATTAAAGTCTCATCAATTTGTGCTTAAGAGCATTTTGATGATTTTTGTATCAACAATTTTAAGCCATGTTATAGCTCAGGAACTCCGGTGTCTCACCAGGATTCAGGTATTTTAAAACCCAGACATCAAAAACATAATCTGTGCCAAGCAGACATGGTAGACTGATATTCAGACATAAAACTTATTGTTTCTAACAATGTAGGCATGCCATTGGTGTACTGCTAAATTACACATTCCTCTTGTTGGCAAAATGGGACTTACATCGTTTAGACGTATTATGATGACCTGCACGCATTGTAAGCGATTGTGTAAACTAAATTTGTTTATGAGTCTTTTGTAAATTATGTCCATGTAACTAAATGTTACCATTCTTACAAATATGCAGGCAATAGTTGGCATTCGAGCGGTAGTTACGTTCTGTCATACACCACGCAAACCGTGGTCTTATGAGAGTCTGAATAATATATATAATTAGCTGTATTACAGACGCATTTGTCGGGGAAGGAGACGCAATGTAATGGATAAGACGTTGTCGGTTAATTGTATTTATGGCGAAAATCGATTATTGGGAGGTACAACAATGTTAAAGATACAGACGCAGAGTCGAATGTTTTTTAAACCCTTTATTACTTACCCGTTAATCTGTGAACTTTAAAAATGGTCCAGACATATATTGCGCATGCTTGTAATTGCTTCCGGCAGCTATTCGTTACTATGTTTACCCCTTCACTGCCGCTGTAATATTGCGCATGCGCAATATGTTTTCGCTCATTTTCAAACATCACAGATCCTGAGCGTCAAGAAGTCATTACTACCAATTTTCAAGTCTCTGACTTGACCCGGCCCGGGGATTGAACCCCGCACCCGCGACCCGTAAGTGGACGCTCTAACCATTGAACTATAGGGGACGGTAACAGTCTGATCAGAGTATACATTATTTGACTGTCTGTCGACAGTCTTTATAATCAATACAAACATGATGCTAAAACATAATAGAACATTGGTTAACCCTTTACTCCATAGACACGCCGTTGAAACGCCAATTGGCCATCTGTAGCAGATAAATATTGAAACTTGTATTGAAAATGAAGCATTAAAGTTAGCAAATGTTCTGTTTTCCAAACTAAGTCTTCTATCCAAACTATTCAAAACTGATGTTTTCTATTCATCTAGAAAACCTTCCTGTTCATTATATACTTTCATTATAAATCAGTATCAAAAGTGACGTTACAGGTTAATAAAGTCGCGGACACTTTATGGACAGGTAAACAAACCCGAGTCACTATGACCCTGATCAGACGCTGAGTTACTCAGCGTCTGATATGGCTCCATACTGTTTGTCACCATTGCCAGTCTGTAACACGATATATGGTTAAGAATAGCGTTTCTCAAACTGTATGGTATGGTACCAATCCCGATTCCAAAGTTCGGAACATTCAAGGCGATGCAAGACTAAACGAACATTAACCTTCCAGCAAGTTATAATTGCACTTTACTCTAGACATCTAAATTGAAGTATTGCGATAAGCTAATGGCATCTATACCAACCTTTTCTCGGCGCAGCATCTGCGCTATATGAAGTTAATACCTATGATAACTTAATATATATTAAGACTAAAAAATGATTTATATCTAATGTTTACAGAATATCATCAGAATCGAAGAACAAACATGAAGAATTGCAAACAGGGGGGCATAGATCAGCTGTGACGTTATCATTTTCACCACGATGGAAAGCCGGTCATTTAGTTTATTTCCCAAACTGTGTAAATGCTCAAGCTCAACAATGGAATAACGAGGTCCCTTCATAAATCAATTGCAACGACAATTATCTGTCAACTGCCATCGTCAGTCATCATTAAATGTATTGGCAATGAGATGAACGATAAATCTGAAATGGAAATGCAATCTGAGAAGGTTATTACTGTGCACTTGTAAGTATCAATACTATGTTTTATATCATATATACAGTTCGGACTATTACATAATACTTACATTCCCTATGTAGCGTCCCTGTATATTTCGATGTCTATTTCCCAATGACAGTTTAAAAGTGGTTTGAACCGGTTTGGGCCTAC
>JAULCE010411057.1:0-25808 GCA_032359355.1 Macoma nasuta | reverse complement strand
ACATAAATTTGCATTAACAAAAAATGCCTACGGTCTCAATTTCTAGCAGCCTTTTTTCATTATATAGGTAGACTATTAAATATATAGTAGATTCCTTGGGAGATGAATATCAGTGGATCCCGCGGGATATGATTTATTTTTATACTGCAAAGAAAAGCCTCTATTATGATTGGTCAATCAACCCGGAACATCAATTCATGTTCTCTGTTAGCAAGCTTGACATTTTTATTCCCCGTGGGGAGCCTCTCGCCTAAAACAAATGGCCGTCTCGTCGCTTTGGAAAGCACATGTCAAATGTTATCCTTTTCATAGGGAAGAATTTTAAGAAAGTTGTATGACTTTACACAGTGAATTATGAGGGTTTTGTTCGAAGAAAACTGGACTTCAATCAAGACGTCAAAGCAACTCGTATACAATTTAGACGCCATTTATCGGATGCGCGTGCAATATTGGGGCGCCTTAGATGTAATCTGGTTACGTGGGGTAAAAATTAGAAGCGTGTATTTTGATGATATAAAAATAACACGAATAAAACCTTTGCAGTATAATAACTTCGTTATACAGTTTCTTGAGAGGGTACATGGCGATTTATTTCCGGGTGGTACAAGCATGTACACCCTCGCCTTACGGCTGGGGTGACATTATTTTCCACAACCGGCGGGGAAAAAATCGTCATGTACACTCTCAAGAAACTGTGTAACTAATAATATCAGCAACTTTTCAAGCACTGATAAATAGTAGGTTACTGATAGGTTATGCCAGTACATGGATACCATTTGGGGATCACGGGACATTGATCGTTTTACAATATGTAAGAATCGTTAAGCCAAGAGGTACCGTTGTTTGTTGATAAATTTTGAGTTTGAGGCCATCGATTGTTTGACCTAAGAGATGGATGGTTGCAACAACTGGCTCGTTCCGTCAATATGCATGACTTCCAAAGCAATTTGGCATGTTTTGTATTGTAATGCAAGTGCAACGTTGATTTTACCAAATAGGCCTTTCTGACCATTTTTGGTTTATGTCTATTATGAAAGTATTGATTTTGTAGATAACATAGACCTCTACTAAAATTTGTCAAAGGGACAGGGCATTTTTTTGTGTGAAAGAACTTTAAAATGGGCCTTTTCTGTTCCAGAAGATTAGTAGATAGTAAAGAGAATAGTTCGTTTTGTGACTAGATTACTATTGTCTTGTTGACAGAGAAAATGAGTGTAAAAATAATGCGTCTTACTGTATCAAGGAAGGTTACTGTATTGGAAATTTTATTATAGTTTTTAACGATTATTTCCCTTGATAATACTAGGAAAAGTCACCGATATTGACGGATGTATCTCGGAATTAGAACTTTTATCGTGAAATGCGATGTACGTTCCTCTCGGAATGATAGTTTATCACGAAATGCGATTTTTTTTCTGTTGAAAAAAAGTTA
Organism: Macoma nasuta; assembly: GCA_032359355.1. Classification (NCBI taxonomy): domain Eukaryota; kingdom Metazoa; phylum Mollusca; class Bivalvia; order Cardiida; family Tellinidae; genus Macoma; species Macoma nasuta. The sequence continues at coordinate 24,376 of JAULCE010411057.1, read as the reverse complement.
AATCGCGGAATGCAACTGTGGTTGACGCTGAGTGCGGACATTATTGTCAGAAAACATAATTTCCTCTTAGTTTTGCAATAATGACATTTTTATATATATTTGCAGGTGTCTATATTTTTGAATATGGCAGATTATAGACTCGATTCTGTTTCATCGAGATTTGAAGACTTTGAATCAACGAGTTAAATCTGTCATTACTGTGAAGAGTTACATATTCATTTCATGTTATTATGTAAATGGTTTCATAAGTATGAACTTAAAGTTACTACATTTTCTGATTACACAGTGGTTTTATTCTTGTCAAGCTTAGAAGAAAAGTTTTCTCCTGAATCGAAATTAAATGCCGTTGTGCATGGTATTTCTTATGCGCATAAGCTGTCAGGGAATAAAAATCAACGTGAATTTATTTTTAATAAAATGTTAGAGGAGGCAATTTAAGATCTGTTAGAAAGCATCACACATCATAAGAATCTTTTAGCAGAGTTGACATAGGGATTCTTGTAAAACGCTCGGCAAATATGATTGTTTACTGAAAAAAACATTTTGTTACTATGTCAGGTTTAAGTTTAACAGTTGTTAATGAGGTTTGATGAGGTTGTTTCTTTGAAACGCTCTTATATAGTTGTTTTAGAGTTCATTTAAGACTTTCTCAGACAGAGACAGACATATATATATATAAGGAAGTGTTATCTAGTTCGAGGATAAGTATACAAATTGTCACTATGAGGGATCTAATAAAATAACAAGTTCGAGGTCTTCTAAACTAGTTACTTTTCTATTTGGCCCATAACTGTCTATCATACGAACACAAACTGACGTTCACTGCAAACACCCTTCTTTACTCTTCTGATACTAAATGACAACTCCTTTGTGTACACATTCAGCCTAGTAGTCTGGGTCCTTGTGTCGTTCCGTGCGATTTTTTGGTTTAACTGAAAGCTTAGGGTCCGGGGATTGCAAAAACCAAGGGGTGGAAATTTCCGACCCCGGGAACCCACAAATCTAGGTCAAGGTCACTTCCGGTTTTAGAAAAATAGGGGTACGGTAAATAAAAAAAACAGCTAAAATCGAACTGAGTGTATATCACGGATTTTAACGTCAAATATTATTGACAATTAAATAAACTGTCTTTCTACTTATATTTAAGTGGCTTTCAATGTCTTATGTGAGGCCTAACGCGTATGGAACAAGAGTAATGGGCCTTAAAATAAATGAAAATACGCAGTTTTGTGATATTCCGTGCGATTTTTGTGCCGAATTGTTATGATTTTTGTTTAAACGTAGTGTTCTGGATCTAGGGTTCGCAAAAACACGGTCGTGTGATTTTCCTACACCGGAAACCCCCATATCAAGGTCAAGGTCTCTTCCGGTTTTTGAGAAATAGGGGTACGGTAAATAAAAAAATCAGCTTAAATCGTGTGATTTTCGTGCCAAATAATTGCAATTTTTCTTGGTCTCGGGATCGCAAAATCAAGGTAACGTGAATTTCCAACACCAGAAATCCCATACCTAGGTCAAGGTCACTTCGGTTTTTTGAGAATCAGTTGATGGTAAAAATAAAAAAAAATCAGAAAAGATCGAATTGACTGTATGTCACGTATTTTTATGCCGCAAGCTTTAAAAAAAGATGCAGCTGTCATTTAATTTATATTCTAGTTGATTAACCAGCCTGGTTTGGGGTCTTAGGAATCATATATCAGAGTTATGGGCCTTGAATAAATGAAATGGTCGTATTGTTGTGTTATTCCGCGCAAATTGTGTGCTATTTGGACTACATTTATTTTCACTTCTGATCTTTAGATAACCTGCATCGATACATCTTATCGCTACATCATGTTTAGTTTAGAACATTTCTGAAATGTTGTCTAGTAACCGTGTGCAGTAGTACCTTGTAGCTTCTTCAAGAGAATACAAGATTGTAAATTCTAAGTTAAGAGCTAAACAGCGTTTCGCATCGAATGCTTATCTCGAAAACACGTACTAAAAATTAAATTTTAGGTTGTTTGGGAAAACCCTTAAACGCTTTAAATGTCGAAATAACGGTACATGTCAATCAATCAACGTTAACGGAACCCTTTATGAAGGAGAGAATATAGCTGAAGGATTTGCTGCGCACTTCAAAAATATTTTTTGTCAATATCAAAAAGCAAGTTCTCCGAATAACGACTTATAAGGAAGTACGCTTGAACGCCTTTCTTGCGAAAATGTCGAACGCTTCTCAGAAATTTTAAAAGGGCGCATTAACATTAAGAGAAGCTTGACACAGCATTACAGGGTTTAAAACGCAGACAAAGCCCTTGGTCCTGATGGCATTTTAATGAACATATCTTAAACGGTGGTCATTCTGTACGATCCTTAATTCTATCTCTATTTAACATGATCATCCGAAATGAAACAGTCCCGACTTATTGGAAAGAAAGTATCAGTATACCTCTACACAAAGGCAACGGTAAATGCAAAACGGATCCAAAGAGTTACATACCAATCTCTTTAGTGTCACGTCTCAATAAGATTTGTGAAAAAAATATGTTATTGCCAGATATCGATCATTCATAAAAGACTGTTCAAAATTTTCAAAAATCGCAACAACAGGGTTTTCAAACATCATTAAGTTGCACAACAGCGATTTTTAATCTTCATGAATGCGTATTTAACAATTACGAATTAGGTAGCAATGTTTAATTCTGCTTTTTAGATACATGTACTATGGCTGCGTTTGATACTGTATGGCAAGACGCCTTTGTTGTTAAACTCGGACAATTAGGAGTGAAGGGTAAAATGCTCCGGTTAGCACGAGAAATCTATACCAATCATAGGTGTAAGATACGACTACAAAATCATGTCTCATACCCCGTACCTATTCTCCGAGGAATCAGACAAGGGGGTGTCTTATCATCTTTTTACTATCTTGTATTCATCGACAAGCTACTTGTTGAACGTGAACAATCTGGATTTGGTGCTCACGTATGTAATATTCGATGTGGTAACCCAACGCTAGTTGACGACATCTCCCTCATTACAACTCCGAGAAAGCTTCAGTCATTAATAGACATTGTTAATCAATATACGCAGACCTAGGATTTCAGAATTTATGTGTCGATATCAAGCGTCGTGATGTTTACACGTTCACGCTCCCTTTGACCTCAAGATTTTAAAATTGGTAACGAGAATATTCATCGAGTTAAATCGGCAATACATTTAGGTATACTTATATCTGATAACCTCAAGCTAAGTCAAAGAATAGAATAACGATGCCAGAAAGGGAGAAACGCATTTTACGCCATGTCTGAATAAGGTATGCACCAGGTGGCGTCAATCCTGTGAAAACTGCGAATCTCTAGAAGAATATTACTCTGCCCAGTATTCTATACGGTTCAGAATTATGGAATAACATCACAATCTCGAATAAAACGATTCCGAATCGTACCCAGCATGACATCGTTAAGAAACACCAAGGCCTTCCGAGACACACAAGGTTAAATATGCGTGAATCTATGGTAGGTCTAATATGAATCGTGTCTGAAGTTGAAAAACGGAAACTCGTGTTTCTTTATACTATACTTTACCTACCTACATGTAGCAATGCTTTTTCGCGCCAAATATTTCTTTGCCGCTATACGTACCATATGCTGATCCTCACGTAACGATGTTATACCTGATATATGTAAACTTTTAAAGCAGTTATATCTAGTATGTATGCTAAACGCATATATTGCTGACTCCAGCTCTCTCCCATCTCGAATTTTTTGGAAAACTAAAACTTGTATTCACTCGTCGGAAGAAACGTTATGGACACGACGTCTAGAGGCGTACTCTGATTTTGAACGTTTTAGAAGAATCAAATCTGATCTGGAAGCATAGATCTTATGGAGATCGTCACTTTCAAAAGCTGATCGTTACATTGCCAATACAGTTGCAAAAGCCTGGATCCGAACTCCCAAAATATCCGAAACCTATGCATGTGCATATTCAGTAGAAAACGTAACGGATACTCTTTGGTATATCACCAGCTCATGTCAAGCTCTAGATAACGAGAACTTTATACCAATTGTAGAGTCGTACTGTGGCAATGACACAAGACGTTCCATCGAGCTAGCTAAAAACGCGGATTTCGTCAAATTTATACTGAATTGTTCGTGCTGTATTGATCAGAAAAGAGCGACTTTTATGACGCTTGCGAACATTTTTGCGTTTATATGCGTAAAACGCCTCGAAGCTTAAGATTTAAGCGCAAACGATCAATTTCTGAGATCGACCCAAAATTATCCTATATCGATGTAACGTTTACGTTGTAATAATACCGATCACGCCGTAATTTATGACTCTTGTGCTTGTATTGAACAAGACTTGTCTCTCCATTACTTGTATGTATCGTCTGTTCCCTTTGATACAGTTTATCAGTATTTTCTATAGTTAATCTCTTTATTGCGCCTTTCGGGAGAGGTTGACGAAGGGGAAGACAATAAAATATACATATAACATTCGGTTCCAAACTGCGTGGATGTAAATATATTTTTGTTTATTTTTTATCAATTTTTGTTACAATTGTTCTACTGTTAAGAAGACTTTTGAAAGAGAAAAAGATCTTTTCTCGCGTGTAATACTGAACATGCATTCTGTACAGATGAGCAAGTTAAGCGTTACACTCTATGAACTTTGTAGTTTGTGAAGCACTCACCTTTCTTTTGGATACATTTTTGTACGTTATGGGAATGCCAATTATCGTCAAGTTATTGGTATTCCTATGGGTACGAATTGTACACCACTTGTCGCGGACTTGTTTTTGTACTGCTATGAGAGAGATTTCATATTAGGTTTAAACCCGGATTCACAGGCAGATGTCATCAATGTTTTTAATGATACATCTCGATATTTGGATGACATATTTAACATAGATAACCCCTATTTTGACAAGATGCGTACTTCTACTTACCCTAAAGAACTTCAACTCAATAAAGCTAACAGTTCAGATATTTCAGCAGCCTTTCTTCATTTAGACCTTTCAATTAATAGTGGAATTGTTTCTTCTAAAATTTATGATGAAAGAGATAATTTTAATTTCAAAATAGTTAATTACCCTCATTTTGACGGAGATATTATCCGTGCTACACCCTACGGGGTTTACATTTCACAACTTATTTGCTTCGCTAGGGCCTGTTCTTCCGTTGAGGATTTCAGTGATCGCAATCGTGTCATTACTGAAAAGCCCCTCATGCAAGGATACAGATATCACCAACTTCTTAGAACCTTCTCTAAATTCTATTATCGAAATATTTCTCTCATAAGCAAGTATACATGTAATTTAAAGGCCCTCCTGTGTCAAGGTATTTCACACCTAGAGTTTTATGGTGATGTGATTTACAAGCTTCGGAAAAACGCTGGGCATGCCAATTTTCACACTTTGTTTATAAAGCGTATAAAACAATTCATTAAGAAGGGCTATGATCCAACAATATAACAATGCGCTGTTTGTTTGGTAGTCAACCCTTTCACAGTTGGTCATCACGCTCCCCTCTTCGCTTGTGTGACGACAGGAAGGTCATAATACTCTATGAAGACTACTTTGCAAGCTGGAAACAGACGAAGTATGTCGGATATTTGTATTGTGCTCGTTCTGTGATGCCCTTGATGGCTTCTCTACAGTTACTCTGACTTATGACAAGTCATTGAGTACATTTGATGATTGGCGAAAATAGTCTATGTTTTTTAATAGTTATTTTTTACATATATTTTACAACTGGATTTGCCATCAAATATGTTTTGAGCAGACGGATGGGGATACCGTTTATTTACACGTCTGTTGGGATGATGATGGGATAAGAATGAGGTTGGGCGCCCCTAAACCAGTTTAAACCAACAGTGGCATGTTTACCAATGACCGTTCCAAGGCGGTATCCAATCTTCATCCTAGATTTATGTCTGTTTTTGTCCATGTGTGTCTTCTATATGTAGCGTATGTTTGAACTCGCTTGTATGTGTGTGTGTGTGGGTGCGTGTATGTATGTGCTGAGAAAGAACTTGTTTCTGTTTTATTTGTTTTGTATGTGGTATGTCCTGCAAGACCTTTTTATCTACTTCAAGTTTTTTGTGAAATCGGATTTCCGAGTGATATTTTCCATCGGATATTTTGAATATTATCAATTGAAGTTTAATTTGTACAAATAACGGACAGAGGCCAGATTTATCAGCTGGTTAACGGTTCAACAACTATGTACAATGGGATAACATCTATTATATTGTTAACCATAATAACGCGTTAGACACTGAGCAAGGTCAATACGCACACACAGTGTCAGTCTTGGGATGACTGATTGTCGCGTACCATTTTCAAGATGCCGTGACCTTTTCCTTGACCTTTGACCAAATTTTCAGAAAAAAGGTTTGTCTGGAGCATATATGTAATATTTGACATTGGAATTCCAAATTTAGTATGTGAGTACACCTGTGGATGAGAGAGTGTCGCTTTTAAGTTGTTGTGACCTAGTCCTTGACCAGTGATCTCAATATCAGAAGCTTGTTGGGAGCATATATACTGTATTTTCGAGTTTTGACCATTGAACTCCAATTTTGTATGTGAGTACATCATGAGAGGACGGAGTGTCGCATACCATTTTCAAGTTGCTGTGACCTTTTCCTTGACCTTTGACCTCAATTTTAGAAATGTTTGTCCGGAGCATACCCTCTGTATTATTAGACCTTGCAGTTCCAAATTTAGCATGTGAGTACATACTCTGAGCGATGCTTTGATGGTTCGACATTCTGGTGTATCCCGAGAACTTATGAAGTCAAGCGAGACGCACAAATATATAAAAGTCTGAGGACTACTTTTCATTACAATGTAAACGCTAACGCAACTAATCGCAATATGTATATGTATATGTATATTATTTTGATAATACTATGGTAATTCGCTAGTTATGTATTTGCAATTACCTACACCAGCAGTAATTAGATTGTAGTAGAAGAAAACAATAGTATCATATATGCAGCCACCTCTACTACACGTATAGTTACAATTTAATACAACCGTGTTTATCTCTTAGCATTATAAGTGATGTTAATTTGAACAATCACAACAACAATTTGTTACTTACAATTTTCGCAGTTGTTTCCGTTATATCCTGGCATGCATATACATGTGTAACTTCCGAAAGTGTAAAGGCATGAACCGGCGTTGTGGCATGGCAGGTCTAAGCATTCGTTTACATCTGAGTTATAAGGATATGCATTCTGAATTACATTTAATTTTTACCAAAACTTTGGGATCGTTATTGAAGCAGAAGACTACGACATTTTGCAATAATACGGACAATCTCTTTTTTAAAAACAGTACATACTTCATTCTGTTATTAAATGTTTCTCCTAACGTTATGTTGCAATTACCAGGGCGAGCTCTATTACAACAAAATACATTCTTCTTTCTTGTATAAGTCTTTTATAAAGCGATCGATTTTACTGCATTGCATAAAACAATATGCGAAAAATAGTTGTAATTGTAGCCAAATAAGAATGCATAAAAGTGCTCGCGTATATGATTTGCAACAACATTTACTCCGAATATTAAGGTTTCGGAAAAGTCAAAGTCTGTTTAACTATTTCTGTATCTCTTTCTTTAAATGGTTGATCCCAAATCAGTGAAAACCGACAATTTCAAGAAAGGGTTAAGTTTCCTTATACAGTTAGGGTCACTTCTAACCCTACACTTTTCACATCACTAAGAACGGTAATGCAATCAAACTTCGGCACTCGATCGAGCTATATTTAGAACTCTAGCTCGAGTTAGCCATTGTGCTCGAGTGAACAATATGATCGAAGTCATGTCCAAAATGATCAAGTCCAAAATGTACCCACGAACTTTTAATATATTGTAAATGGACTTACTCAAACTAACTAAAATTCAAAGTGATTGTGAACACATTTGTGAAATTGGATTTTAGAGTGATATTTTCCATTGGATATTTTGAATATGATCAATTTAATTTAATTTCTACACATAACGTATGATATACTGAATCCATTTAAGTCCAAATTGGAAAAGTTATACATGGTTATATAAGTTCCGGGTTAGAAGCGGCCCTTATATTATTTTATCTGATATAAGACAGCATGGTTCTGCTCACTTTCGATCAAACGTTACTGCATAGATACGCGTTTTGCTTCTGTAGCAGATTGCTATTATAAACTAGTGTAGGAATGAAGCATTTGCTCATAATGAGCAAATGGTCCATTCTCCACATGCTATTCAACGTCAGTTTTCGCCTTTCTCGATGATAATATTCCTTTTTGCATTATCGCTGATTGTGGATGAGGCAGAACTAGCTTATAGTGGTATCAATGTCAGCCGCCCTATCTCTAGCTGGTATCTAAAATGATTTAACCCGCTCGCCACCAAAGTTACGGTTGTTGGTCGTAACCTTTTTGAGATTACATATTGTAACTTAATGTCCGTAAGACAGCAAGCTCTACTATTTGGCACTTTGACCCAAAGGAAAATAGTTCATTCAAACTACAATCTAGAGATATGGGACTTATCCTACTTGGACATGTGATGATATCGGATTAGTGTGTAAAGTCTCAATGCAAAAGCATATATAGCTTCTAAAGGCCTTGCATAAAAATCTTAAACAAAACTGTTTAAATAAAAAATGGGACTAATTCAGCCATAATGCAATCAAGAGTTATGGATCTTGATTTACAAGCTCAAATTACGATCTTTGATAAGTGTGTGAAGATTAATGGCTATAGCATATAGTGTGTGCAATTTCAGGGCAATAGCGATATGGTTTATGAGAAAAGGCATTGCACGCAAAACTTTAACCCAACTTTCTAAGTAAACAAGTGGGAATAATTCAGTCACAATTCAATCTCGAGTTAAGGGACGTGTCCAACTTGGTAATGAAATGGACAAGTGTGTGAAGTTTATTGGCATTATCATATATGGTTTATTAGAATAAGTCCAAAAAAGGGGAATAATTCAGTCCAAATTCTATCTAGAGTTATGGATCTTGTCCAACTAGGTAATGTGATAACCTTGGATAAGTGTGTGAAGTTTCAGGGCAATAACGTACATTGTTTCTTAGAGAAGGACATGCAAAACGTTAACCAAGCTGGCAACGCCGACGCCGACACCGACGCCGACGCCGATGCAAGGGTGTTTGTAATATCTCTCCATATTCTTCGAATAGTCGAGCTAATAAAACTATTTGCAAAAACGTGAAGTTCCTGATCAGGCGCAGTCTTCTAATGCGGCGTCTGATCTGAGACTCTATATTTGTGCAGTGTCTGTAGAAGTTGCTTTTGTCGGTGAACTTATTTACGCCAGTTTATTCCCTTGGAATAACTCAAGTTAGGTAATAATAACAAAAGTGCTCATATAAACGTTCAACCCTTACCACAGCTAACATAAACTATAGTTGTTACGGTTAGTTTTGCAAAAGTCTTGGAACTGGATCAGATGCAGATTAACTAGACGCTGGTCTAGATTCAGGATTTTTGACACTCGACCTTGATCGTTCTTAAAAATATCAAAGTTAGCGGGTGATGTTTAAGAATTGCAGCAGACGACAGTTTGAACAGAAGCCAGATTGCTCAGCTGGTTAACGGTTCAACTACTATGTACAGTGGGATAACATCTACATGTATTCTATTTATTACCATCTAACGCGTTAGACACAAAGCAAAGACAGCACGAACACACAGTTTGGAGCCCGAGTAACCCTGTGTCTGAACCCTCAACCTGTTTCTTAAGAAAAAGGTATTTTTTTATATAATATATTCATTTTATTTTTGTGTACGTTACAATAGCGCTAAAATGGTAAAGAGTTTTTGTCCGTTTTTGGAATACTGTCGGTCATTTTCACAGAGACTTAAGACGTGAACTTAAATTGAAACGTCTTTTTACTTGATCAATGACATCTACAGCTTTGCTTTGATGCTTCGAAATTATCGTGTATCCCGAGAACCTATGATGTCATGCGAGGCGCACAAATACATAAAACACTGAGCAACACTATTCATTACCATTTAAACGCTAACACAAATAATCGTTTTATATATTTATATATATTGTCATGATAACACTTAAAATTTTAAAGATCCATTGCTACGAATGACACAGCTTTTGGAGCCGAAGCAGACGCCGATATACTTGACGTCTGGTCTGGCTAAAAACAGTTTGTGTAGATTATCAATGATCGGTGATTAACTCATTAGTTGGTAAAGTATAATGTTAATCCCACTCTAAATGCACTAAAACGTTGCTACTGTAAAGGTAGGAGCGAAGTTGTAAAGATATTTGCAAACATGTCAAAGACGTTTCCTATAATAATTTTAATAACATAAATCCATTATCCGTTATGAAAAAAGCTGTACTATCCCTAACTTCATAGCTCTGACGTGGTGTTAACCACAGACCACGGTGATCTGATGCCTAAAAAACCTCGATCATTAGGCCTACCCGGGTTGACTCTGACCAATGTTATTCTAAAGTTAATTTTGTCAAACGAGCAACGAGAAACGGTCACCAGACTTCGCCTGGTTTTGATTCCCCTAATCGCTAAAGGGTCACCGGGTAGCGATTATTCACCGGGTGCCGGGCGTTGGTTTCATATGATTCGGTTCAGCGGGCACCAGGTAAAGGCTCTCGCCAGGCATCGGGTTAGACCTTGTCCCTCCGGGCACCGAGTTCCACCGGGCACCGGGTTAAACCATTCACCGGGTACTGGGTCTAACCGTGCACCGGGTATTGAGTTTCATCGGGCATCTAGAATTGAGCTGCACCAGGTACCGAGTACCGGGTTGCACCGGGTTCCGGGCACCGGGTCAGACTGGGCATCAGCCACAAGGCTAATCCATTCAGGTATCGGGTCTCAACGGAGAACGGACACCGTGTATTGATTATCGACGAGAACATGATCAGACTACCGGGACACCGGGTAACCCCGAGCGCCGACCACGGAGTTTATTTCCTACTTACCGTGATTTAGTCTCTGAACCATTTTATTCTATGGACGATTTAGATACTAGAGAGCCATAAAGGTATGCTTATGGGAGAGTGTTTTATCCCTCCTTATTCTCCCTGCAGGATACGTGCCTTCTAATAGGAACCCCGGGCTTCCTTATTGCCATGAATCTTACATTCATCCTTACCCTATTCTTCGGTAAAAAGATGTCAGATCTCACAAGGCTCGAGATTTTCCTCCTCGTTGAGAGGATCGTACTTCAGACCCTTATTCATCCTCTTTATTGATTCCTATTAAACAGTATAAAAATTCTGTTGTGGAGAGTTTTCAATCTTCAGTTAGAGGCTAATGGCCTTCTGCTAAAGATATATAGGACTAAAGTTGCTACTTCTCAACCACGAGATCGTTCACAGGCTAGAGATCCACATGTACCTATTCCTGTTAACTTGGATAGACACCTGAGTCCCACTTCCGGTGTTCAGAATTTACAGACCACAGTGGGAGCCTATCGTGGTTCATCAAGAGCCGTTTATGCAGCAACTTCTTTCTTTGAACCACATGCCCCTTAGTCTAGAGGGCGTCAAGAAGTATCTGCGTAGACTGATTTTGTTGGTTCTCGCAATGAGAAAGCTAATAGCTCATTTTCCCTTTACTTTGGCTTACGAGACAGTGTATGATTCTCAACCAGAATCACTTTGCCTCAAGCCTCCGAGTCCACCAATCTTAATGACGGATTCGATGGAGAATCTGCTCTCTGGCGTCATTTGCCTTGCGAACAAACTTCTATTACGTCTTCTATGGCCTTACCACTGTCTTAACTGGTAAAGCATTGTTTTACTCGTTGTGACGAAGCCAACATGTCTTCTTCAAACCTAATAAGGTACTGAAGGACCTCGTTTAAACAGGGGCTAATCGCCAATCGATAGTTGAAAAAGAGTCAGCTCTAGACTTGTTTGCGGCTGCATCATTAGATTCAGATGCAGCAAGAACTTACCTCCAAAGGGTAGCTCTGTCATCCCAGGTCTCTGTGCCCTTGCACATGATCGAGAAGTAGGTGGTGAGACCACGCTAGTCTTTGGGATTGGGATCGCAGCTGTGATTGCCGAGATGACCTCGGCAGGGAAAATTGACAAAGAACATCTACGTCAGGTAGTTATGGTTCTAGCACGGTCTACCAGGAATTTGGCATCCGTGCTATCGGTCAATGAAGCAGAATTTATTCGTTTGCGAAAGTCAAGCCCAAGCCCCCAAGACTTTTGACTACCTCTTAAGCATCCCCTTCTCTTCTTTGGGGTGTAATAGGTGAAGAAATGGCCTCAGACAAGGACAATCAGATTCACGGAAGCGTGGCTGATCATCCTACTTCCAGTATCCTTAGACGAAAAGCGCCTGTCTCTGCTAGTTACTTTACGGGTCCGCCCACAGGAGGCTCTTGTCAGAGCTCCCTCTTCTAGGGTGCCCGCTCCGATGATCCCTTGGGGAATTGGTAAACCCCGTGGTCTGAAGCCTAGGTCATACACCACTCGAGAGGTAGAAGAGGATCCATGGTTACACCTAAGTCCTCTTTCGTTGCTCAACGCTTTAAGTCTCGACCCTAGGGGTGCAGCCTTTCCACCACAGGCGGTTTTACGACCAGATCTACCGGTAGGCGGCCGGCGCTACATTTTGCAGACCCGTATCACTTCCGATCATTGGGTCCTCATTATAGTGAGGAAGCGTTATTTACTTCCTTTTGTACGCATCCCCCCCTTAAAACCATCCTTCAATTCCGGGAGCACTTATCAAGCTTCTAGAAAAAAGTAGAAAGGTTGTCCAATCCAGATACGCCAGGTTTTTACAGCTGCCTATTCTTGGTCACTAAGAAAACTGGCAATTGCCGCCCGATTATAGATTTGTCGACTTTGAATTCTCACATTGACGTTCAATCTTTCAAGAAAGCTACCACTTTATCGATTAGGGCCTCCAATCAACCCGGAAATTGGGCTGTTTCCATGGATTTTTAGGACGCGTATTTCCATGTCCCGATACATTCAAAATCTCAGAAATACCTCCGTTTCTGTTCGGAAAACGAGGTTTTTCAATTCATGTTTTTCCCGTTCGGCATTTCGACGGCTCCAAGGGATTTTACCAAACCCGTTGGGCAGATTACACCTGCGCCCAATTCAACTTTTTCCGAGAAACCCGATCACGAGCCAAGAAATTAAGCTGCATGGGTGACGTCCCTCCTACGACTTTTACAGTGGTTGCTTGACAAGGAACGGTTTCGAGAAGGAGTCTTCTTGGTGCCTCCTACTCAACACTATTTCTGATCTCCAATGCCAGCCGGTCGGGCTGGGGGTCTCACTTAGAACCTCTAGGTCTCATGACCGCAGGCTTATTGTCAACCCTGGAATTGCAATTACTCATCAACTGCGTGGAATTGAGAACATTTCGCCTCGCGATCTCTCACTTCCAGGATCAGTTCAGGGACCACTGTGTGCTTATGGTGTCAGGTGTCAGTCAACACCACAGTGGACTCCTACATTCTCAGACAGGGGGTACACACTTCACGAAATTCCTTCCTTCTCTTAGAGGAGTGTCAGTCACTCAATGTGAATTTATTCTAGCCATACGAGGGCATTCTGAAAGTTCTGATAATGGGTGCGGACTTTTAATACCGCTATAAGTAGGTCAGATCTGACATGTCGAATCCATAAAAGCACTTTCCCTTGACATGTATACACTTTTTCAGGCGTTTGATACATTATTAAAATACATTTTTATAGTCGGATTTGGGCCTAATGAAACTGCATTGGTATATAGCACCCCTACACCTGTGAGGTCTGGACTGTATCGGGCATGTGGCAAAGTATGAAGACCGGTGGTCTATTAATATTCCTTCACAACGGCTGACTTATGTGATGGGGCGTTATCATGGATTAGTTTTAGTCCCCTAACCCTCGTTCGTGGACGAGTCTGTACGTAATGGTTAGGTTCGGCAGACACATTTTTTTCTCAGTAAACATCCTTCCTGTTATTGTGCTGCTCTTTTGGGCAGAAATCTAGAGAACTATATTAAGCACGTCAAAAAATAAAGCATATTGAACGTGCTTAATACGCCTGAAACTCCGGGCTCTCGGGGCCTTTATCGATTTTGCCCCACCCACATCGTCTATTTGCATATCCATCGGCCCGAAAAAATGTTACCCATATTTCCCCACCTGTTACGATGTCAAACATTCATCTTTCACTCAGTTTTCATGCTCGCTAGAAAATTCCGCGGCAATTGTTACCCGCTCCTGTTGATTGTTGGTCAGTCAGCAAATTGGGGACCCATCGAGTGAAAATCGCCTGAGCTTAAGACTCTTCTTTAAAGTTGGGGAAACCGTTCCCGATCTAATGCCACACAATACCGCTAGGTTTTCCACGGTGCAACGCGCACCTCAATCTACCGCCGTTTTACACCGATGACGTCATTTTCAAAAAAAGACGTTGATAGACGCCCTCAAAGTTGGTCATCTTTAACCGTTTACCTGTCCTGATAATATCAAGCTGACCATAAAGTAATGGTTTGATAATATAAAGCACATTTCCAATATTTCCTGTCTACATCAGCTTTTTTAACCTACGGCGAACAATTAAGCAACGACCATATTTCTATATAGACCCTCCGCTCTTCTTCGCCATTTTCTGTAATTCAACGCTTAAAAACAAGCAGTGTCAATAACCGCACCTCATTCAATGCGATATGCAACGTGACCAGCACGTTTTGCACGAGCCACGAATATGCCGCTAGATGCGGCAATGTTTATCCTGTAAAAAGATATAACTCTCATAAAAATCTATCAACTATAAGCAAAGTTATACGCCAATTATCAGAACTTTCAGAATGCCCCTCGTACATTTCCCAGGCAGGTTGAATGTTTTGGATGACGGACTGTCACGCCAGCATCAGCTGCTACCATCAGAGTGGACTCTCCAACAGGAGGTAGTCAATTAGACATTTGCGAACTAGGGAAACCGATGGTCGATCTGTTTGCAACTCGACAAAATCATCGGCTCCTTCTTCATGTTTCTCTAGTTCTGGATCCAGCTGATTGGGCAGTGGACAATCTATCACTGGATTGGAATCGTCTGGAGGCAAATGCGTTCCCCCTATTTATTCTCATACCTCAGGTTATGAGAATGATCAGGAACGCCGAGTGACATGTGCTATTCTATTAGTGGCACCTCTGGGGGCCCAGATATCGTGGTTCAGCGATCTTCTGGGTCTTATCCGGGACTTTCTCAGAGTGCTACCTCGGACACCATACCTTCTCTTTCAGAGAGGCCTGGTTCTTTACGCAACACCAGCCATGTTCCAACTACACTCACACTTATCCGGCATGCCCTCCGAAAGAAACGCTTTTCGGCAAGGGCTTCCAAACTCATCTCGAAGCTAGAAGGGACGTCACAACAATTGTTTACGACGCTTAGTGGTGTGGTTTCTTAAATTGGTGTAATTCAAGACAGGCTGATCCGCCCGTCTTTGGAATATTTCTCTTTGATGAGAAGAAATTGGCTGTCAGTACAATTAAAGGGTTTATATCTATGATCTCGCACACCCTGTTTTCGAGTGCGAGGTACTGATTCCTCCCTGTCACACCTCGTTAGAGCGCTCGAGCTTAAGAGACCTGTCTCCTGCTCACGTGCGCCTAAGTTTGACCTTTTGTGTGCCCTCTGGTCCTTCTGACAGGCTCCTTACGAGCCTCTGGATTAAGCCTCTCTTCGGGTTCTTACCTGGAAGACAGTCTTTTGGTTTTGCATCAGCAAAATGAGTGAGATCCTTGCATTATTTGTTGAAGACGTTTACATCCGCTTGAACGATTTGGTTTAGTCTCGCAATTCTGTCAAGCTGGGTGTTTAGCTAAAATCCAACTTCACCAACTTCCTTCTGTAGATTCTGTTCCTTTTACCATTCCTAGTTTATCAAAGTCATGTGGGAGGGATGGTGATGATAGCCGTCTCTGCCCCGTAAGATTCCTTAAGTTTTATATTTCCAAGTCAGAAGCTCTTCGCGGTTCCCCCATGATACTGTTCGTACCTTAAGGGCGGAAGGGAAAAAAAAGGAACATTTCAGCGGCTTTCATCTCTGGTTGAACAGCCTCTGTGACCAGCAGGGCATATTCTGAGTTAACGGAGCTGGATATATCTCGTCTCAAGATCAGACCAAATGAGTTTCGGCCCTATGTATATCTTGGGCATTTGGTAATCATATACCCCTTGATGATATTCTGAGGGCAGCTTACTGGAAGTATTTATCGACTTTTTCATTCTTCTATCTGAGATCTCTTTCTCGTCAGAAGGCGACCTGTTTATTTATGCCCCCACTTGTGATCGCTCAAACTATTATCGATGCTTCTTCTTCTTCCTCGTTGTCTGTGACCACGTCCTGTTGTCCGCCACGTTCAGTTTAGTGACACCTAGCCTAGAAGATAGCGCTACGCGTGAGGCATCATAACAGGTGATGAATTTTTTTCCGAAGTAATCCATCATATAAATTATTCAATTACATATTATCTAGAGTCCAGTTTTTTAGAGTATTGCCTTCAATAGATTATGATAATAATAAACTAATTATTATATTTGTTTACTTTCCAGTTCCAATATAAACTTTCTGGGTTTTTTAAACATCTACATTTTGCAAACGAACAAGTTTTTTTTTAAATTTAACAAAACATGCCCAAGTTATGCTATATTCGGCCATCAGTAGTTCAGCCGATACATATTCGCAAATTGGTCTCACGGTTAAAATTACACATCCCGATTGGATAAAGGATTCACTAGTTTCGCAGAACACGCGGAAAACAATATTTCGCGCCAAAACTTTAGTTTCGCTATGTTCGATTGTAATCGACGGTTTGTACGAATGTACACATGTGACGTTTTTAGCAAAAGCTTATTTAATTAGTATTTTAGTCTATATTGTTCAAATGTTTTATCCAAAACAAATTATAATCGACGACATTATAGTTGGTGGCGAGGGTGTAAAAGGAACATTAACCTTCATATTGAAGAACCCGTCTATTCATTCGTCATCGAATCCAGATACTTTAGATATACAGCTTGCTGACTTCCTGTTAAGACAACAATTCGTAATCGACGTTTTGATTGGCTGGAAGAAAGGTTGTGTCAATATAATCATATACCCGCTAATTTACACGATAAGAACTAATTTCATTATCTAGCTTGAAAGCCTCACCACAGAATGAAAATAACCATGATACACTGCACGACGAGGATTGGCTGCTTACAGAATTTCTGAATTCCGATCTACACATTGGGCCCGTTTCACAAAGCTTCTTAGCAAAATCTTAAATTTAAGTGAAAATTTCAAATGCAGATTTCTAACTTATTTTCAATTATATTTCAATGAAACTTTGCATGCTTGTGAAAACCTAGTTTTTCACAAGCATGCAAAGTTTAATTGAAGAATATTTCGTGAATAAAGAGAATTTAGCTTTTGAAATTTTCACTTAAGTTTAAGATTTTACTAAGACGCTTTGTGAAACGGGCCCTTTGATTGTTGTTGACCCACATTATGATAAATTAACTAAATTGACGATCTTATCTGCTTCATTTCCGATTCAATTACGATAGGTTATTGAGTACAGACCAAGTCAAATCTCCCGAAAACCGATTTATTCGTTTTATAAAACGCACCAGGGTTTTTTGTTTTGAGCGTTTCGAATCGGACAATACACAATATTTCTCCATAAACATCACATCGATTTGCCAATTCGCTTCCGGTTCGGTTGGTTCCGATTCTGGATTCGAATGGATTTGATACCGTACTGTATAACACTATCTGATGATGCTTGTAAGCACAGAACGGAAAGGTTATGTAAGGTTTACTTACATGCCACGCACACTAAGACGTCATGAGTTCTACTGGACGTCCCAATGAACAAGCATATTCCGGATTCACCGCATGGCTGTTATGAGGAAAATAATTTTATTTTGTTCTCTGATCTAAAGATCATCAGATCGAAGAGGCAAACAAATTACAAGTTCACTGCTGACAAATTATATCATCACTGTTCAGCAGTTAAATTATTAGGTTTTATTCTATTGAGAATTCCCTATAAATCCCTACAATCATTTATAACATATTCCAAAATATTTCCATAGTCGTCAGTCATATGCATGTCAGTGGATTAAAGGTTAAGGCACTACGAACATTGATACACGTTTTGAGCACATAACAAAGCAGATACTGAAGTGAGTCAAATATCGTATGTCACGATAGTGCAATAAGATGCACATTAGCCTACTCGCCAGATGTATACTAAAGAAAAACAGTTTAGCGACATATTTTGGAGTTGATTTTATTGCCTTGGTATGAGGGGTCTTTTTGAAAAAATCAATTAATCATAGACGCTAACAAATTAGTCTGATATTACTGAGTGCAATGTTACTCAAAGCACGTCTAGAATTACCGTCCCTTCCATAAAAGGCAATATTGTCACATATGGAAAAATAGTCTTTAACCGGTCTAAAACTTCGGATGCCACTTTTTCTGAGGGTTCAGTACTTAGGTAAAAATAACACTTTGTTCAGATTGCCCACTTTGTCTTTAATAACGCTGTGATGTGATTGTGATTGATTGTGTTTATGGCTTTAAACTAATAAACATGAATTGCCATCGCCCAGCAATACAGCTGTAGATGAATCAAGTTTGCCTATGGGAAATCCCATCATTACCATGTTACTAAACTTTGTTTTCTTTAGTACAATATTTGACTGTGCGATATTTTCACATTTATAATAACATACCATAGGAGTTTAGTTTGTCAGTGAGAACTATTAACTCGTAACGAGCAAATGGTCTAAATAAAGCTTGTGGAGGGATGGGCAACCAGTCAAACTAGAGTAATTCTGAATCAGATTAGTGATGTACATAAAATGATTTCATCATACCAGTAGTTTCACCCCATGGAACAAATATGTTAATTGATTAGGTAAAGGTCTATAAATTACTTCTATTTATTCTTCTTCTTGGCGTTCAAGTAAAAAACGTACATCACGCGAAGCAGTTTTCCTATCTAGTGAATTTTCAACATATAATTTTAAAAATTGTAATCATAGTATCAACAAGTTTTTGTTTGTATGGCATGTTGGCACAACCCTCCAATCGCATTACTTACAGCTCCGACTTGGGCCAAATGACAACCACTGGTAAACCCCTGAAAAATATATCAAATAGCTTACTCGTATTTACAGCTACTACGAATACCATCTACTAAAGGCATAGCGTTAAATACTTTCTAAATATCGCCGGACTTTCTTAAAACTTTGTAAATTTATTGACCGAGGATCGAAACAGCTTATCGGCGTCTAATCCAAGCTGGTTGAAATAACTACTTATATCGCTATAAGCAAGATAAGAGTTAACTCTTTTATTGCCTTACCCCGAGTGCAGTAACATATGCAATCTGTTTGGTTCCGAATGACGCCGAGTAACTCGGCGTCTCATTTGGATCTAAGCTGTTTGATACTCGGCCAATAGTTTTACCAAAGGTCGATGGAGTGTGTTAAGAATAAAGCGGAAGTAGAACAAATATATAACCCATTCGACGTCGAACTCATTACTGACTGTTTTATCTAGTTTGATATTAAACATTTGATTAAAAAAAAAAATACATTAAATTATTTTTGACTATTCCGTAATCATTGTCACCGGACTGAATCGTGTTGCTAAAGGTCAAAACCCTTATCAGACGCCGCTTTTCAATATGGCGTCAGGTACGGAACTGAATAATTTGTATCATCGCTTAATCGTGGAATGAATTTGTTTGAAAACAATTATATCCAATGGAAATGTCATTTAGCCCATTAATTTGAACGCAATTATTTACAACATATATGATAAATGTGTGTCTAAATATCGCTATCTTGGTCTAGTTTTAACGAGACACTTGATTATAACGTAACTGCTAAGTACGTTGCCAAGTCAGCAACTCGTGCACTAGGTCTAGTTATCTCTAAAGTGAAAGCGGCAGGAGTTATGCCGTACGAAGTCTTCACAAAACTTTATAACACAATGGTGTGGCCTAATATTGAGTATGGGTCGCCTGTCTGGGGCATTTAAGAGTTTACATGTATCAACGCCGTGCATAACCGTGCAAGTCGGTTCTTTTTAGGTGTAGGACGATATACGTCCAATGCGGCGGAGAACGGTAATATGGGCTTGGTCCCTCTAGATGCCCGGCAGTGGAAGGTCGTATTGTCCCTTTGGTCCCGGCTTAACAACATGGACGAAGATAGACTGAATAAGAGCACTTTTAAGTGGGCCCTCACAAAAAATGTATAGTACTAAACATTGGTGTTTGAGGGTTAACACAAAGGTTCTTAAAGTTCTGTGTCGCTCCTAGATACAAGTTATTGTTATGCATCGAGCGAAAGAAAACTGATAATAGACTCATGTTTAAATAATATACTTGACCAAAACTGTAAATCCAGATACTGGTCGAAACAAACCAAGAACTTATAAGCAATTTAAACGGGTGTATGAATCACGACATTATGTAAGAGTAAATATGAAGGACCTGTTTCAGCTTTGGTCTTTCCAGTAGAATTATAGGTATCAAAAGCCCGTTTCTCTTACTAAATGATTGTGAAAAGTTAAGTTGTATTTTATCAGATGCTGAAATTGTTAGATATAGTGGCAAAACATAAGTGTTTTATGCAAATAACCCCTTTTTACGCATACTTAGATGTTTTATCCAAAGTATTTAACAACTGTTGTCTTAACTTAACTGTTTTTTCTTTTAACCCTTAGCCTGCTAGTCGCGACTGAGGTCATTATTCAAACAGCTTCGATCTCGGCGTCTGATCTGGCTCCAAGCTATTTGACACTCAGACAATAGGTTCACTAAATTTTCAGAAAATCGGACGATATTTAAAAATGAAGCAGACGACATTTTCATCAGACGACAATTTTCGTAGCAGGAGAAAGGATTAAAGGAACGCTTAATGTTTGCTATAATGAAGTACTCGGGCTTTTTTTAAACCTTGTATGTGTCATTTATTAAAGATGGCACAAACGTGGTTTAAGGAAAACACCGACGATTTCCTCTAACTTCACGTTAGTGCGACTTGCCAAAACGGCTGCATGTGCTTTTTGACGAATTGGAATTTGTATCAACCACGTAAGTGTAAATTGACGCAAATTGCACATACGTTGATTTAGAAGAAAACTAACGAGTCTGAAAAAACAAAATCGATTGACATTCATTCTAGACTTCAGTTTTTTTGACATTCAGATAATAGTTCTTAAACATGGATGAAATGGTATGACTGCTTTTTTTGCACCGGTGAGAGTGTAATCTAACGTATATTTCTTGGAATGCTTTGCGTTCAGACCGGGGCTTATTTACAAAGTGCTGCGACTTTGGGGATAAAATGTGGGCTTTACGTGGTAGTCGTTACTCCGGATCATGGACCGCAAAAGTTATGTTCCAAAATTGCTTTCTGTCGTTTTACAACAGGTTTGAGCTAAATAGCCTACCGCCTAATTCACTTGCAAACGGTTGGTTTTTCGCCCATAGAATACTGCACGTGTTACTTTATAAACCCGACACAGTATGCGAACCTGATTATTGATCAACACTACACTTCACTTCCTGGTTCACCAATTAGATAATGATTTCATTGTAGAATACGGTGTTTATTTGTTTCGCTTAATTCATGGCATTATGCCTACTACATATAGACGCATATCATACATTGTATAGCATATATATGTCACATCATCAGTCATTTAAATACACACTGATGTAGAATACTTTCAAATAAATATGAATTTATCACAGCATATAGAAAATGCATTAGCGTACTTTTAATGAAATAAATTTTCTTATTCATAGAATGTCGTCATAAGTCTGATAGACGCATTTTGGAAATATTATATTCTGGAATCACTTTCAATATCAGCTTGAACGATATTAACCAGTTCTTTCATATTTTGGACGGGCACTTTCTTTATAAGAAATGAGTCATTGACAGTAAGAATTTATCTGAAGAGTCATGCATCATATTCACAAAATATTATAAATCATAGAGAGATATTGAATGAAGAATCATGACAGTTTAACCTAGAATAATTCGTCTCCCCTGATTCACTGCCTTGGGAGACGGAGTGCTTTTATTCGTATATTTGCAAGTGAAACATACTCCCAAAACAAGATAAGTTGTAATAAAACAACATGGACATGATCCACATACTTAACATTTAGCTTCCTTCACAATGCAATAGTCTGATGATTAGCATAAATACCTTGATGCAATAAACACTGTATTTTTAATTGTTTCGAAAACCTGGTAGGAAGTGAAGCATTATCTTTTAACGAGCTAATGCTCCATTTTCCGCATTGTTTTACATAGTTGTCTGCGGAGTAAAGGTTTACATGTTAGGATCGAATTGGTTAGTAAACACTGCACAGCCAGCTTATGTCCTAAATGATGATAATGACGTTACGCAAGCACTGGTATATACCTTTGGTTAAATAACCTTTCAACACACCAGCTTACCTATTCATTATTAACATCGTTGAGTCAACCTCCGAGTTCATATCTTAAGTACAAATATAAAGTTACAATACAGAGACAGCAATGTATAAATTCCAGGATATTTAGAAATACTTTTTTGAAATGTCGATCAGGTCGCCTCAACAAAATGAACTAGACGCCTAAATGTTTAATGAAGGATAACGTGCTACATGACACTCTAATATTCATATAAACCCTTTGTATACTAACATGCCAATACACTTTTCTATAGGCGAATATTTATTTTTCTATGTCTTCCATTTAATTCTGTATGATATGCAGCCATCGGTATATTATTAGTCAAAAAACAAGTTTGTTATGCGTTGTTTAGAAACAGTATTTTGTGATATCGTATTAACTTATTTGAGCATACAACAATTTGTTACTATTACTTTTGCTCCATCCTTATCCTGACGATCGATACCATAATTCAGTATGCAGAAAGTGCACACCTTTCTCTGACGCCGGTGTTTGGTGCAGATTATTTCGTTCTACCACACTATGTTAAATTTAGAATTTAGATACAATCGTTCATAAGATGGACAGTGTATAGTTTAATCATAAGTTGTGCTTTTGGAAGCATCATCGGTTATCCGGTTGCATCTTCAAAATTATTGCTTTGGAATTCGCAATCCCAGTTGATAACAAAAATCGTAGTTTAATGAAAATGAAATGCACTTTTCCTTGCTTCACTTATGTGTGGGTCAGACCGCACTATTATTGCATTTCCCGAACATAACGCATTCATTGCCACAAGCAATTCTGCATATGCGCACTATTTCGTCAGCTCCATTGTCAAATTTTATATATATTTTTAGGCAAAACTATTGGACGAGTGTCAAACAGCTTTGTTCCGGATGTAACTTGGCGTCGCATCCAAATCTAAGTAGTTTGCGTATGCCAATATTGTTCGGGGTAAGCAGTAAAGGGTTATTCTAACTCGTTCATCACAAATTGTTAACCTGTCGCTTTTAACTAGTTTAGGTTAAATACTATGCATCAAATATCTAACTTACTTATCATAGTTCTGTATTTCTACCATGAATATGTATTTATATGACAATAACTTCTAACATACACACCAACCACTGCTGAGTAGGATGCGATGACTTAAAAAAACAAGTAAGGGCCACACATTCATCATTACAGTTTGCGAGATATTTATTCATAATACCCATAGTTGGTTAGGCATGTTGATACATTTTATAACGGAGATAGACTTGTAGCTATTTCATGTATATGTACAAAGACGCTATATCTGCTTCTTGCTGCTGGATACTGTGTGAAACGTCTGAACACACTTTCTCTCTTCCATCTCTATTTCTCTCACTCTCGCCCTCTCTATGTGAACTGATATTTTCTTCTTTTCATTTCTTTTCTCATAAAACCTACATTATTTGATTTCGGTGGTTATGAAATGCAATTGTTTACATATGTGTGCATTAAACTATAAGATGGTTGGCTGTAACTGTTGTTGAAAGAACTTCCAGCTCAACCATTCTTTCTGTACTTATATTGAAATGAACAATGTTTACACTTACTAGAATGCAATCTAACGAACACGTAGGCTGGTCCTGAACTCCTATAACAGGATTAACTATTGCTGCAAAACTTGAAGTACCTGATCGGTCACTATTGGACTGCTCTACTTAAATTGCCAGGTTATGAGCTATCAATGGCCCAGTCACTGATATTCAATTAAGAGCATTATGGATAATTTAATCGTTCGAATCCATTATACTTGCAGACAATATGATACCTGATCTGACTTGGAATAACGCACAACGCTAGCCGAATGGCGTTGTCACTTTGAAAATATTCTTGTTTAATTGAAACAAATTAAACAA
>JAULCE010409946.1:0-17231 GCA_032359355.1 Macoma nasuta | reverse complement strand
GTTGATTTAGCTTAGTCGACTTGTATGTACCCATTGTTTATAATATACAACAGGGATAGAAGAAATTGGCCATTCCAATTTTTACGGTCCGAAAAATCCATTTTCGTGTTTGACAAACCCTTAATGTGTGAGCAAGATATAGCTTTGACGAGCTTCATACTAGTCAAATCTAATATCATAGACACCTTGAAGAAGGATTCATACCTTGCCATCGTTGATTATTGTCATCTGGAAGACAAAATGGGCTCCTTTCTTGTCGGCACCGTCGTTCGTAATAGTGATATCTTCATATGTAACACTAGTATTCACCTCCGGCCAATATACCTGTTGAATCATTCATAAAGCCAGGGCATCTTTAAATTGCTGAATTAACTCACTTATACGGCCTCGCTCTTTCCGATTATTTACTATACACTAGCATTAAGAAAATGTGAAAGATTCTTTTGTTTGTTTGTATTAGTTATAAAATAAAACTCAAACAGTACTAACGTCAGGTGTTATAGTAGGGAATTATAACCTGAAAATGTGCGTGTCCTTCATCCATTTATTTGCCAGTTACAAGTTTTCCTACACGCTGCCTCCCATAAAGAATTAATACTGGTGATTTAGGAAATCAGTTTTTCAGAGTAAAACCAACAAAAGTTGGCGTATGATTTGGATCAAAATTATTGACTTAGTTAAAATCCATAATAGTGTGTTAGTGAATACAAACATGTTTTAATTCAATGATAGTGTTGCAATCATTGACCTTATGCTCGCGTGAAGTCATACTCATTGTTATCAATTTACAAGCTTCGTTGTCTTCTTCAGCTGCCAGAAATGTCGTCTTTCGAAAGACCGACACATTTTATACACAAAGCACCTTATTGTCATGTTCGCCTGCAAGTATATTGCTAGACTGCAAACTACTTCATAACTTGTGCGTGGCAATCTATTCGCTAAACGCAGAATATATGTTGAACACACTGGCACCAGATCATCAATCAAGTAAAACAAAAATCGTTAAGAGTATACTATACGACATGGTGCACAACGCAAAATGATACTACCCTCTATTAAATGATCATAGCATAATAAATCCACCACTACGGTAAATATATACAGCCAGTTTCACAGAAAACATACATTTTCTCGATAAAAACGGCAGTGCCTCTGTCTTAAGATTGTTTTTACCAATACAATCGCACGCTTAGTTGTATTTCTGACGATATAACTCGTAAACAATTCTGACCTCGAATTTGTTACGAGTCGTCTGTTTAGTTGACCAAATATCGTTTATACCTGGTTTCCTTACAAACCCCTGAATGAATCACCGTTATTAGTTGGGCTCGATTTAATAATGTCTCGGCGTTTTCTTTGTGTAACGATGATTTTAAAGAAGGTGGTAAATCTTTGTTGTGCACCATATCGTATATTATAGTCTGCATCGCTTTGCTTGCTGCATTCCGGCATTTACAATAAAAACTGATACATTTAGGCAGTAACTAATACTAAGTCGCTAGCTGACATCTTTGTTTACACATGTAAATCAATTTAAAAATTTAATCGTTTTTTTTAACCTGTTTTTCACAAAACATTGGATGGTTCATGGTTATAATATCCTTCATGGATTGTGCTATCTTAAACTTTTTTAAGAAAAGAGGTGACTTCATAGCTTCAACACGTACCTTATTGTACCGACGGCTCGCCGCTACATGTACTTACGCCAGTTAAGACTCGTGTCAAAAAAGTGTACCGTAAAATAAAACTCGGTGCAATCTATGAACCAGTTGATTGTGCTATACACCGTTAACTCTGATCACCGTTTTGAATTTAATTTAGTTTTATTAATAATTTGAAATGGATAACTTATATATGTTTCTTACATTTTGGTCAGTGACGTCGTCCATCATGACAATAGTGTGGACTTCCTGGTGGTAGACAAGCTTCCAGAAATCTCCAATGCTTGCTTCAAGGGGTGATCGAGTGATGATCATCGCATTGTTCTCTCTATACATCTACATAGAAAACATTTAGATTTATAGGTGTGTCTATTGTATTAGAATTAAATACATCGATGTTAGGCAACCTAAATGACCACGACAGTTTTTACACATTTTAGATCGAACAATTGCATTGGGACGCTTATATATGCATGCACCTCTACGTTTTCTATATTGCATTGAATTGTTGTCTGCCTGTCTATGCTCCGTATCTTATTGAAAACCAAGATGAGTTAGTATTAAGATATGCCTCGCTGTCGAATTGAAAAAGGTCCGAGATTTTCAGCCCTCTAACTCGTTTTACCTCGGTGATTTGATGTGTCACTTTTTATTGGTAAATACAAAAAAAAGTTTGGGATACTCTCACTTTGTAAGCACGATTACGTACATAACACTTGTGTATATTATTATTCAATTTATTAAAATCGCATTTCATACGAATATATAACAATATTTTGATTGTGAATGCGGTGCATGACTAGGGCCAACAATATTCCAGGAACAACATGTCATTTAATTCGTGTGGATGGATTAATAATTAATACGAAATACTTATTCAAGTACTTATTATCACTTTTTATGTCATAAATTGGTAAGAAAAGATTGGATCTGAAAGAGGTTCGTGTATATAAAACTTGACTTTAAAATTTATATATTCGACGCACAACACTTCATCATACTCGGCAAACGTATTCTGCAAGTATGCATTCTGATTTCATTGATATGTTTATGACTGCTGTATACTTAAAATGTGTAATACGTTTGCAAACCAAACGCATGTGTGTATATGCATATGCCGATATTATATGATCGTTCATAGTATGCATAATATATGAACTCAATAGCCTGTTACCTGACACAAAACACATATTGAAGACCAAATTCAGACATTACAGTCTAACGATAGTGAACACAGCCATTAACACTGCTAACTAATTGTTTAATGCTTGTTTAAAAATATTCCATGCCACCTAGCCACACTTACTGGAAGAAAAGTAGCATTTATATACTCTCCATGACGTTTGGGTCCTGCTTTCGACAAACACTGCATATATTCCTCCGCTGAAAAAAAGGTGGTTTGTTGAATTATCACTAAACTAGTCTTAATTATTCGTATGTATGATTGTCATTCAGTATCGCAATATATATGTTCATTAACTGTTTTCTGGAAGAACGCAAACACATGTGCAGTCTCAAAAATTGTTTATGCGTCAGTGCATTTTTAAAACAATTTAACATTTTAAAGCATACTGATCCACATTTGTATTCAAACTTCATAACACATAGTGTTGACGCCTATCTATCTTTGACTAAATCACTGAGCATTAAATACGACACACAGCAGACCAGATTCAGAAGGCGTCTTCAAATGATACATTGTTCTTAAATGTCCCATACAAAGAATATTGAGAGTGGACAGGTTTAGAAAGTCCTACCTGCTTGTACATTGGCATATAGGTTTTCATCCTGGTTGTTTGTACATTGGGAAACTGCTTTTTGCGAAAACTCCCACAACAGCTACCAATTACGAAAGTATTCAATTAAAACTGAACGATTTGAATATTGTATATACTTTTGAATATGTAAGTGTAAATTTTCCAACATACATGAACAAGCGTACACATTTGTCTAGGTCGATACAAATGATGATCATTGTCTCAAAACAAATATGACTGTATTTTTAGATTGCCCGTGTGTAATGGGAAACTTTAACAGCGTTTGAATACATAATGTTTCTGAATGGTTTGCATATATACAACGCTTCTGACAATAATGTCTCAACTTTATTTTATTAACTTATGGTATAAAACGCTTATTGCCTGCAAACATATTATTTAAGAGTGTTAGCAAAAATATTTAAAAAGGGGCAAAATTTAAGAGAACTGATCCGTTGTTGTTCTTGAATCACACACACACGTACCATTTCGCAAGCGAACATTAGTGAATAAAGCAAATGATTAGTTACCTCAAACTCTTTGTCTAGTTTACGTCCACCTTGGACAGGATCTAGTAAATTTCGATATGATTCCTCAAAGCTTGAAGTTTGAACAACCGATGTTTCTAGGATAAGAATCTCAACCAATGCCTGGTGGACGAACACATATTGTTTCTGAAAGTTTACAGTACAACTAATGTCCATGTGTTGTTTAAGAAAATAAACTGCAACCGAAAATGAATCTGTAAGGGATGCTTAAAGCTTACACTGAAAGTACACCTTTAAATATATTATTTGTTTATCGGAAAAAAAAACTTTTATCCTAACCTCTTTCTGCACCATGTCTACCCGCTGTCGTCTCAACTCATCTACGCACCCAGCAACATCGACGTAACCCATTGCATTTGCTTGATCTGTGAGAACGTCAATAGCAATGAAGGTTCCTGTACGTCCGACCCCAGCACTGAAAAACAATTAACTTTAATGTTAACAATTTACATCACAAGCTTTTCTTAGATTAACCCACAAGGAAAGTGAAAATAATCTGATATAAATATAGAAAATCAGGACAAATAAAATATTGTTTTTTTTGTATTATCAATGTAACGATCAGCTGCTCAATTTTCTACAACGTTTTTAATAGTCATTAATAAACACGCGCTTAAAACCGCTTCTTTGGAGGAAATGATGAATACCATGACCCCCTTCTAATGATATGCAACAGCCATTTCAAAAGTAATTCTTAATCCGCTATTGCGTCTGAGCACTACATAAATTGCTTGAAGTTGTAGTTAACATATGTACTTATGTTCGCCGTCTGACCAGTCATGGTATGTAGATAAATAGACGTGAATGTAATAACGAGAAATATTTGTAACATATTTAACCATTCTGTATCGGACTTTAAACAAATTATTCTATAACCTATGTTGGTGTTATGCTTATCTCTTTACATAACAGTATAGTAGTTCAGTAATTATCCATATAGAGATGTAGTCCTCTATCACAGTAATATCACGCCGTAGACACTTCGATTGAGCTCGCATTCGGTCATGTTATTATGTCACCGAACAGACCAGTCAAAACAAATCCCCTGTAGCCTAAGCGTAGTTTAGGGCACTAAAAGTACATATTTAAACAACTTTTGGTTCGTAGCGACCAGGAATCAAACACTTTTATGCCAATCCCGAGCCAAAGTGAAACAACACTTATAAAAATGGATTATTTTAACTCAACTTTAGATACGAGGGGTGTTAAAAAATGTGCCTTTGCTCGACTTCCACGTGGAACTTGAACACAATCAATTCATATCTTTATAGCGCTATCAAGTATGTACACAATGATGTGCTTAGCAATTATTATTAAAATATATATTCCATTTGAATGTACGCAGTTGTTTACTACTCTAGGAAATACGGGCCTTCATAAAAGCTTGCTTTAATATAGGTTGTTGTTTGAAACAAATATGTGTTGAAATATTGCTGTGTACAGATCAACTAATGTCTCTTATGACAAAGTTCGTAGATGAAAAAGGAAATTTGTTTCTGTGTTAGAGTTAATCGAAAATGCATACACATCACGAACTGCCAAATTCTGTATATTGTTTGGAAAATGTATCAAAGTAAAAGCAATCGTTAAAAGAAATGCTAGGTATACAGTGCGTGCTATAGCACGAGTGGTTAGCATTTCGCTATAAAGTGTGTATTCCATCTTAAGAATATTTTGGAAGGTAGGAAGATATCTTCCAGGTAGGTGCCTCATTTGTTGAGTGATGGTCAACAGAAGCAAGATTAGATCTAGTAAAGCAATTGCTCAAGATATTTGAAAAAAATATGATGCAAATACATTTGCAAATGAAGTCACTGTAAATGAAACTGGTTTATTATTTTGAACCTGTTAGAAAGGTTAGCAATACAACACGTGCTACCAACACCAGTAGAATACTAGTAATTGCTTAACGAACGTTAAGTGTAAATAATGTTTTGTATACAATCTTTTTCTCGCGTGAAGGCGTTGTAATACAGGTGTCATTGAAAAAGTGCAAACGCATTACTGGAAACTACTGCAAAGATGTGGCCTTGAATAATTGAAACAAATACTAACAGAAACGCCACCCCGTTACGGGTTTTTATAACATGTCCGACTTCTACGTGATGATGTCCCAGTCCATACGTTAGCCATTTTCACACTTTTTTAAAAAAAAAAAAGAGAATATAACAATTTTACCACATCCTCCTCTTCACCAGACCATGCCCATTATGACTTTTTTCCGAATTTTAAAACCTTTCTCTGTGGACACACATCTGTCAAGACAGGACAGTAAACCAGTACCTAGTATTCTTAAATCAGCGTACCGTGATGCATTCCAGAAGTGTATTCATCGACTAAAAATGTGCAATTCTAGTCATGGGTTTAACTTTGAGGGCATGAACTACATAAAGTACTGATCGTTTACATGATGAACGTTCCAGACCAAAATAAGCAATCATTTCTTTTAACGTAAATGATAGGTCAGATATATAACCGAAACAACGGAGACTCAGATTAAATTGCACACACAAACCAATGTACGTTGCTGTTTAACAAAGCTATTGCTTTAAGTTTTTAATTGAATACCACAGAAAAAACACGATATTGTTTGAATGAAGTCAGACTGTTTGAATGCTAGAGTACGTACATTTGAATCTCAAATTATAGGAACAGATGTACGGTAAAGTGGACATTTAACATTATACCTACCTACAATGAACCACAATAGGCCCACCACAAACGGACTCCACGGCCTTGACCTTATGTCGGAAGTGAACGAGGGACGAAGAAAAGTAAGGCACGTCTTTGTCTGGCCAAGTTGTGAAATAAAATTGTTGCACTCGTCGTTGTGGCTCACCCGTCTGTAACAGACACTCGGACTTGTAAAACAACATAATATGCACTTTAGTAATGGTGTCCGGAGTTTAAAGCAACCTATTGTCTCGTCAAACCTATGCTTTTTGCTAGCCTACAGCAAAATACGATCGATACCACCGCAAACGAACAAGCGACAGTAACACATAGTACATGAGTCAATTTGTACTTTAACGTAATTGCTTAAAGGTTTAGAGACTCGGTGGTAAAAATATTTTCCCCGTATCCGTTTGCGACTACCTTTGTATCCTGTTGTTTAAAAACTTTTATGTAATTAGGTTTAAAGAGGCTCTTCAATGAAAGTTAGTCCTTTATAGGATTTGTTAAATGTTTCCTTTTCAAACGATAAAAGAGGTGTACAAATAAATACTAATTAAATGAACCAAATAAATTATGAACATGAGTGCAATACTCTATGCATGAGGTAGTATAGCACTAAGTTACCTTTAAAACTCCATATATGTTGTGTATGCTTACGTAAGGTATACTTTAGACGTCTTTAACCGACTGAGTCAACACACTCGTTTTGACAAGACAAGTGTGTAATGACGATATACATCGAATATCGCAAATCGTTGTCACTGTTACTAAGAAAACGCAAGAGCTCCCTAGCTAGAATGTTTGACATGATTTAAACACATGTGATTGGTAAGTTCTGCGATTTTTTGCACTTCAAAGTCTCTGAAAACCGCCATAGAAATAAAATAGCAGCTTGGTAGAATGGTCGCCATGTACATTCACAGCATATATATATCGTTGAAAGGTCACCGTCAAACAGTTTGCCTCGTAAACGCAGACTCGGTCGTTTATATAAGTGTTATATAACGCCACAATTACTGCCGTTTAATTTGCAAAAAATAACGTGTTGTGATGCGGTATCAATTATATTACTACACTAAAGTTATTCACAATTAAACAGTTTTGTATGATATATGCATATTTGTTTCATAATATTAGCATTACATATGAAGATTAAAATGACACATTGGTATTTATTGATAATTCATTTAAAGCAAACTCGACTTAGTTGTTGTTAACGTTGACGATCGTAAAATACACAAATCTTACTTACCTTGGTCATACACAGTGTCCTTATCACGAAGTTTGAGAAGGTTTCAATAGAGGCTAATTTAACTTTTACATCTCCATACTTTTCAGTTTCTTCGGGCCAGTAACGTATGCACTTCATCTGGATGTAAGGTTCAACGAAATATTTAAATCATTGACATGTTTTTATTACTTTGGACTAGTTTTGGAACATAGTGTACCAAACGATTTTTATGTCTGTGTCCTATGAGGTTAAACCATATATACACTGGACACTAAAGCTGTCGTGCACTGTATAAAAATGCAAACATCAGTATGAACAAACCACAAACAAAATTGTCTAGCAATGCTGACATATGTATCCACACAATAATAACTGATTGTTGAAAGGCTAAATCATACCCTCGTTATCAACATTATTCGGTCATAAGTATAATGTGCAATCGGACAGATCTCTCGAGTGCAAAACATAAAAGCTTTTGCCAAGACGACAAGCAATACCGGCTCTTGAACTCACAAACCTATTTTGAGACACGTGACTAGAAAACGGTTTACCACTTCGACCAGAATGTTCGATGCAGCGAGTCAGCTTTGAATCGAGTATAACATAGGTTGTTGAATAACTATGCTAATTATGTAAGTTAAGATGATGATATTTCCGTTGGAAATCAAAATAAATAATCTAATATTTAAACCATATTTGTCTAGATGTTAGTGTAGCCCTCGCAGCACGCATTTTATCTATTTTAGACTTCGACCACAAGCCTATTTGCTATCACATGTTTTACTTGTACACCTACTGATGTAGCTCTATCAGACAATATGAACTCAGTTCATATATCCACTCTCTATCATGAAGTGTACACTGTTTTTTCTTATAGAGCATTGACTTACATGTTTGAAATTGTTAATAATCGAATTAACTATTTAAGTTTTGTTGGATGAAAATCATCTACTGCATTGAACTTTCCAAAATCACGTTACTCGTGTGTGATAATTGAAATCTTAAATCATAAACAAATCTACTAATATAACATTCAAACGTTATCCCAACCTCTCATTATCCACGAAATACCTACGTTTGCCCACATAAATAAAATAAAAAGGTGGTTTTACTCAATATTCGTAAAGCGTATCGTTTGGTTCTTTTTCATTTGAACCGGATCTTATGTCGTATATAACGATTGCACTTATTCGGGGTTTTTTTTTCGGTTTAAGATTAATAAGAACAAGGAGCGTTTGAATAGTAGTGGTAACGCTGGCGGGTTATCCGTACCTGACTGTATTATCTCAAAATGACTACTTCATACCATCAAAGTACTCTCCCTCTGACTGCACACACTTTTCCAGGCGCACAAACAACTCAGAAATAAGCGGTTTGGAAGCGTCCTTTAGATATACTGTTTATACACTGGTGTAGCGCGCTTCCGACAGCGCTGCGTGTTTCAAAGCGGTGCCCCTTAAGCACGATTTAATGTAGGGGTTCAACCAAAAATCACAAGGGGAGAGATCAAGGCTATATGGAGGATTTGGTAAAACCTCAATGTGATTCTTATTGAGGTATTCCTGTACTACCGCTGAACGATGGGCAGGGGCGTTGTCATGTAGCAGCTTTATTCCGCGCGCTCCTGTCCTTGGGCGCTTTGCTGTGTAGTGGTCGATAACGACAGAGAGTACATTTTCTTTGTAAAATGTACCAGTTACACTTCTGTGTTCAGGGACAGATACTTGGGCCACAATGCCATCAGAGTCAACGAATAGGGCATACATAACCCGCCTGACGCTTCTGTTCCGCCGAGCATTAACAGGCCCACATTTTGTTATTTTCTTTATTGTCAGGCTCAAAAAAGTACAACCAGGTCTCATCTCCTGTTACGACTTCTTTGATACGTCTGGGGTCTTTGTTTTATATTTAAGGAGCAGAACAGTAGCTTTTCTACCCTATCTCTCTTTTGCTCAGGGGTCAATAAGTGCGGTATCCCTCGCGCACAAACCCTGTGCAGTCTCAGTTTTTCTTTTAGAATTAGAAATACAGCTGACGAATTAATACCCGGTATTTCCCCTATCTGTTCCACTGTACATCTCGCGTCTTTCTCAACTATTGCTTTCACAGCATCTATGTCTCTGTCAAACACTGCAGATAGAGGGCGCCCAGGACGGGCCTCATCTTTTATGCTGGTTCTACCTTCTTTAAAAAGAGATACCAATCGAGCAATAGTACGGTATGGCAATGCATTTTCTCCGTACATTTTGCCTAAGTCGGCTTTAATTTCTGTTGCGCCGATGCCGAGCAGTCCGTGTATTTTACAATACGCTCTCTGCTCTTCGCGAAAATCGCAGTTAGATTCAGCCATATTTCAAGCTAGTCTGATATACTAATATACAACACGTATTTCACCCGCTTCTAATTGGTACATTTGCATGTGATTTTAGTGCCATTTCCGGTCAGTGGAAAAGAAAAATCAGTACTCTTTCCATTGATATGCCACACCTGGGGGAGCACGTGCAGATCGTGGAAATATTTCGCTGTTGTCACTACTTTAAAGACGCTCCTCGTATATATACCTTGTTGTCCTCGAAGAGATTTGTCAGCATCGCAATTATATCACTGTTTGTCTGCCACATCATTCTCCAGAAATCGTTAACATTGTCAACAGTTGGTCCTGTTAATTAAAAATGAAAGTTTTACGGATTATTCGAAATCAGAACAAAAGCGTGTGTGCTACAATTGATGATAATTCATTTCTTATAAGACTATAGTTGAAACAAATGTAATGATTAGAGATAGTATGTTGTCTAAGGTTTACTGAAAATTATTTAAGAGACAAACTCATATAAATTCTTTATAAATAATTTATTTAAATTGGCTAAACCATATGACATTCGTATCTCTTATTCTTTAATCTCCGGTTTCCTTTCATTTGTTTTAAATTTACTTATTGACTACAAATCACATCAGTGTTTTTTTATTATAAGTTTGAATTATCTTTGTTTTGGTCGTCATCGATGTATGAACGCCGAGCTGATCACGTACAACTGTATGCATTCAGCAAGAATGCATGTAATAGGTTGTGTCTCGGGTTGTCGTTCATACATATATAAAAAAAAAAAACACAAACAATTCAGCCTTTACAAACCCAATAACATTTAGTAAAAAAAAGAAATACACGTAACTGTATATGCCGGTGATTTATACAACGTCAGTGCATACATTGTATGCAGTGTGTACATTAGAGGTTTCTTCGTCCGAAACGCTAATATTCCACGGTTGCCTCTTTAGTATATATATTTTAATAAAATGTTACAACCTTTCTGGTAGGTATACTTATTGAGGGTATGTGTTAACGTTGTATGCGTTTGTGATTTTGATTTAATCTTTAAAAGGTTTGACAGAGGCCAATATGACAGTACATCTTCCTCAACTGTAGAAAGCTGATACTCTATTGGTCGCAATCTCTCGCCTTCACTGTTAACCAAAGTACGACCGAATATTATCGTCAATCAAGAAAACTAATCATGGTAGCCTGTGCGTACATGTTGTTTCATTTGAAATAAAAATTGTAATGTCCCTCCTATCTTGATGACGATTGTGAATGTTCCGAATTTTCGTAAAAAAATGTGGAGCATACTACTTTTATCGATCCGGCTTGGTAGCGAAAAAAGAAACGGGATCGATTACTTGTGGCAGTCATTGAACAATGAACGTCGTTTTACAGAACACGCGATGTTGTATGAATGTCGGAATTGGAATAACGAAAAACGAGCATAATGCACTCGCTCAACGTCTATCGCCCAGACAACTGGCATACGATTTTATATATTTGGACGTTCATATTGTTACATGTATTGTAAATATAAAACAATAACCAAATCCGTTAAGTCGAAATCATAGTTGATTAACGTAAATTAAGATATAATGTAATATTAGCTATCTGTTTTATCGATATACGTATTCGTTCGGATAATATTTTTTAGATGTTTATTATGTTGGATAATTCGAACTTCAACTTCGACAACACGAGTTTAGAATGTCGTTTAATACGAATATCAGTGCATTTAAACAAAACGTTATCACCTTGCGTTGCAACATAGGCTTTTGGCTTTCTGAATCCCTGAAATGTTCAACGGAAATAATGTTTATGAAGAGATTTTTATCAAAGCCAAATTTAAAAATATATAAATCATTCGGAATTCATATTTTTTTGCGTCGACTGTGCATTATGCATATGCAATAGTAGTATGCATCGGTGATTTAACAATAATCCATCAAATATCATTTGAAATATTGTTTTTAACTGAAGATAAAATTGAGATTTCCATCCTGCCAAAATATAAGTACTATTCATTACATTATTTCCCTGTAGATAAATCTAAATTATAAAATTGAGTTAAAGAATGAGTTGTAAAACAGTATCAATTTCCCGTTAGCAAAACTGGAGAAAAGTGCAAATATCTATATCAGAGTATGACTTAAGTTGAATTGTCATGAAATGTTTTTTAACAAACCTTCAACTTATGATACCAGTATGTACTTTAAAAGTAGCACTCTTCATATATGTGCAAATATTTATGCCATTCAAAGCGAATCTTTTTACATCATCAAAATGCGTTAAACATTATAAATCGTAGATTTATTTCTAAACCAAGTATGTGCCATTTTAAAAACAAACTGAAACTTATGCTGTTTTGGAAGATAAAACATCGGTTTTCGTAAAAAGCCTAGTATTTCAGCAAATATGAACATTTATGATTTTATAAGGAATCGTATGTTTTCTTCTCAAACCACGTATGTGCTATTTTTAAAATATGGCACACACGTAGTTCAGAAATAACATATATGCGACACTACGTCTATTGCTAGGGTGAGCGTTTTGAGTTTACGTACGTAGTCGTCAAAACTTTTATTAAACTTACATGGATATAACAAGCGTTTATGTAATCTGTGTCGGTGTTTTCGTTCCAGATATCAAGAATCACTCTCGACGCATCATCTACAAGTTAAATTCATGCATAAAACACAACTCTGATTCAAATCTCAATTTTATACTAAACATAAGTGAGCATAATATACAACCTCTGCAACATCTCAAGGGCATTGTGTCTTTGAAACATGCCGTCATTTAAAACCCTCTCTATGATACGCAATACTTGACCAAAGTAGAAATACCAATATAAGCATAGCCAATAAGAAAATGGGCTTGAGATAGCTGTCAGTGAGAAGTATTTGGCACAAACTCGGGTCAGTCATAACAATATAACATAGTTATCTTAAAGTATACAGGTCAAATATCAAGCTCTAGTATTTTCTAAGCGTGTTATCTCCAGTGCATTGATGTTGAGAAGATATACCCTCAAAGATATGTACTTGTGATATATTTTTTTAACAAAATATATTTAGTTCAATCCAAACACAATTTATATTTGGGCTTCATCTAAAACCGAACTTGTGAAATATTTATGACAAAAACAGTCCTTCCATAAGCTCTATATATATGGAATAAGATTAGTACAACAGTTTCGAACATTCAAAATTATGTGTCATTCCTTCGGGAAAGGTCTATAAAAAAGTGATTTGTGGGTACATGGGTGTGTTTTGATAAATATTTTTCAGCAATCCTGAAGTGAGATTACACAGGTCTTACGTAAAGGAAATACGTTATTGATTACCAGTGTCGGATAATGTCAAAAATCCAAACTGCAGTGCAGTCATTCTTTTAAAGATCATTGCACATTTTATAATTATTGTAAAGTGAATAATAAAACGATGTATTTATACTAGAAAATATATAACTTAACTCTTTCAATGCTCAATATTCATATACGATTCAAAGCTTTAGCAAAAACCCTGATCAGAGGGTTAATAATATTTATGTGAGAAAGCTTTCAGCTGGCTTACGGTATGTCGGTGGTTCTACCGAGTTTTTCCGTCCCTGCATCTTATCCGGAAGTCTGGGGTCTTCCTCCACTAGTAATCGCAAAATGGCTGAAATACTTTCATAGTGACGTAAACTCAAACAAAACAAAACACATAAAATGTACGTTTGTATATGTACTAAAGATTGCATTGCTTGTTACTATAATATTAATGGAAAAAAGTCACTTACCGCAAACTCTTTACTGAATCGGGATATGGAATCAGGAGAATAAACGACTGTTGCCAAGTCACTAACGTTGATGGCTCT
This sequence comes from Macoma nasuta, assembly GCA_032359355.1. Lineage (NCBI taxonomy): Eukaryota > Metazoa > Mollusca > Bivalvia > Cardiida > Tellinidae > Macoma > Macoma nasuta. Next base: position 3,180 of record JAULCE010409946.1, on the reverse strand, counting down.
TTCAGGCTGTTTTAGATTATTCACGAAGCTGTAGTAAGTTTCCTGTTTTTCTATAACACAATATCAAACGTCAAAGAGATGCATTCCATAACCTCATTTCAAGATTTTTGTGAACACATTAATACATAATTAATCTGGTGACAATTATGAATGGCTAGGTAATGTAGATTCTTGTAGTAAATGAAAATGTGCTCGTGACGAGCAAGTGTTCCTTTTCCAACAATCTTTACACCATTCGTATGAAACAGAGACACGCATTTCTATTTAGTAAAAAGTTATACTGCGATAGGCCTTGAAACTTTTCATTTAAGAAGACCCTCATGCAGACAAACTAATTGCCGTGTTACTTTTGTATTGAACTGCTTTTTGTGTCTACTGACAGGCTAAATGATAAAATGTACAGTGGAAATGTGTTTTAAGATACTGCTACATATCATACAAACAACGCATGCAGCATCTTTTTAATCTACTTTTAAGATTATGTTATTACAGATCAGCAATATTAAGTTTAATACATTGAAATAATACCTTCAATAACTTTCTCTTCGGGGCAAACCGCATACATTTGAACTTCAGAAACAGCGACAATGCCACTTTGCCTGATCGGGTTGTCATAAGCTGTGTCAGATTCAGGATGTTCATTCCGATGTTTTCTAGACGTAATTAGAATAAGCGCTAGATATCTATATTGCCAATTTCATATATTTGTCTTGATACAAAACGCATATTCATTGAAGTCATGCAATATCATTGATGTGAAATGTTGGCATTGAAGTATGTGTCAGTTGTCCTAACTCTTATATTTCCGCCAAAAGCATAGTCCGCTGAATTATCGTCTGCTTGGTATATTAATATTGTTTTAATCATTTGAAATTTAGTGAAACTGTTGCTTGAGTGTCAATCAGCTTAGATCCGACTCAGACTTTGAGTTATTCGGCGTATGATATTTGTCCAAGCTGGTACACGACATCGTTATGGTAGCAAATGACGTCATAGGGGTTAAGTGAAAGTATAAAGAAAATGATGACAGGCACACATCCAATGACCAGTATGACGACTCACTTGGAAGGTCTGATCTGATTATGCGTTGAGGGGCTCATACATAAATGTCAAACACGATAACCACGCGACCAGGGAAGCCCTAATTTCCAAATGACCACAAATATCCACTTTATCAAAGTACATACGTATGATTAGGTCAATGTTAAGCATTAATATCATTACGATCAGTACAATTACTATGGATACTTGTTTTATATTTTTATATGTATAACTTAACAACAAGCACAAAAACGATCAATCCTGTCATTAAAAAAAATAAATGTCAATAGGTGAAAAGACTCCCTTAATGTGACTGCATATTGACCAACAGGGAACAGAACTGAGCGTTACTACATTGCATATATATTAACGTATAGAGAGTCTGATTTATAGTGGTTGTCAACATGAAAAAGACTTTTTTTTTTCAGATTTAAGGTTTTAATTCATGTTCAATTGGGAATGGAACAATACATATGTTGAAAACAGAAAACCCAAGTGTAGGCATGGTTTTGGAAAAGCTCATCATGTTAAGACTGTCACAATATTCAATTGTTAAATTGCTATATACTTTAAAAACGTACCCGTGATTTATTGACAAAAATGTTTAGTATATAAACGGAACATACTTAAGTTGTTTGGATTTTTTTCTGTTGAACAACTTAATAGTTGAGAATTACAGAGCAATATTGGAGTAGTATGTATTGACTTAAGAGTCACAGTTTGGAATTGTATTATTAAGAACCTCTATATTCAGTTGCTTAGTAATTACTACTTGAATCAGTGTAAGGTGTATGATACTTGTCATGTTGAGAGTATCATTCAATGTAAACGACATAATACTGATAATGAAATGCAATAGATGAGTGTAATTAACGGTAAAGCTTTATCGTTATTTACACTTATCTATTGGATCATACAAATATGTTTACAGGCGTGTAAGCATTTTTGTTAATCAGCATTTAATGAATATCTGAGTGGGTTATCATGTCATCTCATGTATACTTATAATGGTTTTTCAGTGGAATTAATGTTTTCGATATTCGGTTAGTATTTGTGTGACGTTTTAATTGAATGATACTGTCAGCGTTGTAATCATATCCATAATCAGCACATGGCCAACATGAATAATAAACAAGAAATAACCGGTCACATTTGCACTGGAAATATGGCAACCCTTTTTTTTGGAAATGGAATATAAATATTGTCATCATATCGTAATAATGGTTAAGCTGTATAACAGCGATACAAATTGTTTCACTACATGTCAAGTAAATTTATTCACATTCATGTTAATAAAAACAACAACAGAACGAAGGAAATAGTTTAGTCACTGTAACTGTCACACGTCTGCATATAGTCTGTCCCGTTCTAAAGGACGAATGTCGAAAATGTTTAGCCTAGTTTTAAGTGGTAAAGTATAGTAAAGTTAGACTTATAACTGTACCTTCTGTGTATCAGAACAAACACCACCAACCCAACAACAGCCAGCAAAACGAAAACTGCTGCAACCCCTCCACCAGCAGCGGCTGGCACGACAGAGCTTTGCTTGTCCCACGTTTCACGCTGCCGGTCAACTGCCAATTAGATTATTTTCATACAATTTATCATAAAGTATATCAACGTAATGCGTAATGTAATGCAGAACTTTACACGGGCAATATTTGCTGTTGATGGGCTCGCCATTTTCAATGTGATATAGATTGGTGTCTGAATAGCAGCCAGTTTTGTCCCATGTGGTAATTCGAACAATTACAACAAAAATGTTCTAAAGAACACCGCCAGTGGTAAGCCGAACAATCGTTACTGTTTTTAAGACTTCATGCCTTGCGTTTACTTTTTCTTTCTCAGCTTAAAGCGTTTAACTTTATATTTTAGAATATGTTTCAAACGGATAAAACGTTTCACTACCGATAAAAATGTAATACAGGCAGTGACAATTATCAGTTCATTGGCAATATATCAAACAATAATCTTAAAGTAGATATGTTTGGCATTGAAAACTGCACTGTTTTAAAATATTAAGTGAAACCGATGTTAAAGGAGTATATCACAATTGTTCCCGCGCATCATTACGCGCAGGTGTGGTTGTTACCGATATGCACATTTAAAATACTTTTTTCATTGAAAACAGTGATTTAC
>JAULCE010408835.1:0-17235 GCA_032359355.1 Macoma nasuta | reverse complement strand
TATATCATTTGTATATCATTTGTATACTTAATGTATGTTATAGTAAAATAAAAGTTTATATTAGTAATACTTTATCTCTGTTGTATGTTCTTATACCTCATGTTACTCTGCCTGTGGTTCAAACAGTGTTGATCACTCGGTTGGAGCACACTATCAACATGTTTCCATTTGAAACCCCCACTACAGTGATTGTCTCTGGTCCTACATCCTCGGGAAAATCCACGCTTATGTTTGACGTTCTGAAACATTCATAACAGATGTTTAAGACGCCACCGGAGAAAATTTATTATTGTTACAGTGTATTTCAACCATTGTTTTCTACAATGCAAAAGGAAATTTCCAATTTTGAATTTGTTTCTAGTTTACCATCGAAACAGGACATACAAAACTGGAGTGTGGGTTTAAAACACAATGTGCTAGTGTTGGATGATTTACTACAACAAGCGGCTAAGAATGAAGATATTGTGAATTTGTTTTGTCAATACTCGCATCATTTAAATTTCACCACATTTTTTCTTGTACAGAATTTATTTGCCGGAGGTAAATATTTTAGAACTATTTCTTTAAATAGTCATTATTTCATTTTGTTCAAAAACCGACGGGATGAACTACAAGTTCAAACATTGGCAAGACAAATGTTTCCATCATCGGTGAAATATTTTATGGATGCGTTTCATAAAAGTACAGATCCTAACTACGGGTATCTCGTGTTGGATTGCCACCCGAAATCAAATCAATTATATAAACTAAGAACTCATATTTTACCCCATCAGACCACATCTGTCTTTCTACCGGAAAACTCAAAATGAATGAGTTAATCAAGAAAGAAAGACATTTTCTTATGTTATTGCTTACTGTATCCAGACGACAGCGGAAAGCCTTAGTGACTACCATATCCAAGTCACAGATGCAGGTCGTAGTTCAAATTGTCTATAATCTGCTTCAAGGAGTACGCATCCTGCCTGAAACAGATAAAAAGCTCATACATAGACACAGGAATAGCATAAGGTAGTTTACAAGGAAAGGAGTATCTAGACGGAAAAGAATCCAATACTTATTGAAATATATGAAATATTTTCTCATGTTAATCAAATCTGTTCAAAAAGAGTTGTAAAAGATGTCGGAAGAAATACTTCTCGTGCCTAAACAGAAATATAATGCAATGCTAGAAGACATAGAAAAGTCATTTTGTCAAACTATTTCACAACAAGATGCATCAACCCAAACGAGTGTAGAAACAATTGATCTGGAATATAGAAGTATGTCGCAGTCAATAAAACTAGATGATGGTGATTTTGAGAGTAAAAACAGTCAACATTTGCAATCTCCAAAGCTGTATGTGGAAGGATCTTTACCATTCCAACCACGGAAACCATCACTACCTCAGCATGTAAACAAACACCACACTTCTCAAAAACGTATTCGACCGAGTAGAAAAAAGTGACGGTAAAACGTTTGGCGGGAAAGCAGTGGATTAATTATCTCATATGAAGTGAGTCTATGTATATTATACATGTATATTATACATGTATATATGGTTAGATACATGTATATTATACATGTATATTATATACGTATGTATGGTTAGATACTTTCATCAGTATAATATATAAGAGCGTGATTAAGATAGTGTTTGTCATTCTCGGATATAGCTAGTATCAATCAACATGTCTGACCAATATACTCAGTCATCGGATACATTTAGTGATATTGATGATGAACAGGAATACGTGAGACTGTCAGAGCAACTGGATACAAATAAATCTATTCAACGTCTGGACTTTAGTGATGTTGATGAGAATGAATATGTGACGCCCGCTGATCAATTGGAAAAAGATTATCAACAGAGAAAACATGATAGAAAGGATATGAGAAAATATCAGTGTGATCAATGCGAGAAGCGTTTTACGCAAAAATGTCATTTAACACGTCATGTTACATCTCATGTCTATATAGAAACATGTAGTATATGTGACAAGCAGTTTCGACGGAAAGATGTTTTAATACGACATAGGGAAAATGTGCATGGTATGTCTACCTCTCAATCTTCAGACAATCTTACCATGGAAGGTCATTCAGATCTCCCTCGACAATCTCATTCAGCAACTCAATCGACGCCACAAGCAACATCTCAAAGTCAAGCAGATCCATCTACATCACAACAGAACACCACTGAAACACGAAAACCGAGTGTAAGGAGAGCGTTAAATAATGCAGCGGAAATTGTAACTATCTCCCCAGAAGGCAATGAACAGTATGATGTAATCGCCTTTCTAGCCAATACGAGAGCTACAGTAGAAGAGCAGTTGCTTAGAAGAGTTAAACAACGAGGGACAAAATGGTATATGTGCATCCAAATCGAGTTAGAACGCCATACTGCAGATGGTCATGTGGATACCACGCGTCCTCATTTTAGAAGTCATACATATATTCTCTTAAATAGAGAGACATACACAGAACATGAACTAAATCAAGCCATTCAGAAGATTATGCAAAGTTTAGAACAGTTTTTGCGCGATGGATCAGGGTGGATTGTGAAAAAAATCCTACAATTAGGACTGCACACAGTCATTTACTCACCTTTGAGAAAAATGCATGTGCTGTGGGTCCGACTCTACAGGTTTTTTGCAATGCTAGTAAGTCCTCCTATTCATCGTTATGTAAAAATGATAAAGGTAATGCAATAAGAGGGAATCTAACTTTCATGGCATAACAGTGTAGAGACAGACCCACATTGTAAGCAAATATTTTTAAGAAAAATGCATATGCTGCGGGTCTGACTCTACAGGGTTTTGCAATGCTAGTAAGGCCATCTAATCATCGTTATGTTAAAATGTTAAAGGTGATGAAATAAGAGGGAATCTTAGTATCACTGCAGCACCGTGTAGAGACAGACCCACATTGTAAGCAAACAAAAATTAAGAAAAATGCATGTGGTGGGTCTGACTCTACAAGGTTTTGCAATGCTAGTAAGACCATCTATTCATCGTTATGTTAAAATGTTAAAGGTGATGAAATAAGAGGAAATCCTAGTATCACTGCAGCACCGTGTAGAGACAGACCCACATTGTAAGCAAAAAATGAGACAATATATGCGTCGTGTGTCTGGTTCTATAGGGATTGTAATGCTAGTAAGACCTTCTTGTGATTTATCATTATTATCATTTCAAATGTGCACACCAAAAAGAAATCGGCACAGATAAGGTACACAATATTTATATGTGTAATCCGTTTTATTCACAATATTTATATGTATAATCAGTTTTATTCACATATCTGTTGTATGGTAACTCTACCAGATAGTCCTTTAATTTCATGGCATCTTGATATGCTAACGATATAGTGTTCTTGTTTCTAGCAACAAATTGTTCATCAATGAAGCACTGGCGTATGCCCGAGATATGAACGTAGATGTTCTTTCTGAATGCAGTCTTTTAATTCGTCTCTTACTTCTGTTAATATCTCTCCTAAGAGATTTTGCCCAAACCAGTTTTTTGAATCGAGAATGGAAGGATCACCTAACGCTATTCCGATTCCCCATTTCCGATCATATGGATTAGCCTCCACGAGAAGTTTAGGGTGGGATGCTATTAACTGCTTTCTTAAATAGTCGTTCTGGCGAAATTTCAGCAGATTTCCACGTTTTACAATTGTTTGGCATCTAGTCGTCCACACGGATTCGCGGAAGGACCGCACTTGCCTCCCGAGTCGCTTATGCTGGAATGGTGATTTAGCAGCCATTATACTACTACATCGTTCTCGACCATGATTTCTCGAAATGTTTCTGTTGAAAATGAAAAATATATAAGCAAGAAGTTTCTTGGAGCAGCTGTTAAGAAACGATGTACACAAAACAAACAATATTTTTCATATTACATAAGTAACTGAGAATAATTTCAACATATATTTGCTTAACTGCTTTTTTGAAATGCATATATTGTTCGGCACAGGTAAAAGCTTGTCCATTTTCGATGAAATTACATGAAAAGAATTGACTGTATACGCTATCCATCCCGTAGAAAAAAACATATTTTTCGGTTTCATACACAGGCATTTTCAACCGTCTATCGTTAACGTAAGTAACTAACGTGAGAACGCATACAAGAGTAGTGGAGAATAAATCACACTTTCACTTTTAAATGCTTAATTTCAACCAATCACAATTAAATATGCTTCTACGTGACACTACACATTAGTAGAGGACAGGGCACCATGTCTTTGTTAAGGACTGCACTTCTGTTGTACCTCCTTCGTGGTAGCACTACAACCAAACCTGATTACAGAACAGTTAAGTAAGTAATAGGTTAGTAATTCCACCTGTTGCTTATATAAAACTTCTTGCAGCTTCTTTCATAGTGATTTTCGTGCATAAAAATAGAATATAATGTAATTTTCTAAATATATCATATGGAGTTAAGGGTTAATTGGAAACAGCATTATCCGGAAAAGGTTTTGTGTCGTCATATTTCATTTGCAAACAGTGAAGACCCAGATCAGAGGGCTATGCAGTGTGTGCAATACTATATTTCACTAGAAATTTACTTTCAGAAGTAGACGTTTCAAAATTGATGTCTATGTCTCACAAATCAGCATTTATATGGTAAACTGTTTATTAGTTAAACAGGAACTTTAGTTTATCTGGAATATTTCTAGGCAACCAGCATGCCCCGGATTAACATCGATCTCATTGAGTCGATACTAATGAGGGGTCACACCATAGGGTTTGGTTAAGAATTAACAAAGTAAGCATTCTGAATACTCCTCTGAGATAGATGTCATACTGATTTATGTATATAACATTTTGTTTTGTTTTTACATAATTCATTTTCCTTGCACCACACCCATTTCTGTGGGTTTTTTTAAATTTAAAACATCTACAACACCTGTTCCAGTCTAAGTATTCTCTTTGAGCAGCTATGGTGTTTTTCCACTCCATAACTCGTGTATTTCATACAAATTCCCTCCAAAAATTTATCACAAAATCAGTTACCTGCTCTTTCTGTATCTCCTAATCACATTCCAATGTATGTGTTCCACTTTCTTCCTTTGCTAAATTTAATAGAGGTGGTGAAAATGTGTACATGTAGTTTCTACAAACCGGTTTTCAAATGTACACAGCTAGAGTTATAGGTTATGGCTGGGTGCTCATAACCTACATTGTTGTGCCAAGCTTGGGAAGTTTTCTTGGTGTATCTATTTGATTTATGAATATGTCTTTACCTGAGTGGGGTTCGCACTAATAAATGTTCTAATTACATATTCTATGCAACCTGGAAAAGCAATCTGTTTTTAACGATTGCTTCAGGTGATTACTTATGACAATACAGTCAAATTTGTATTAACCCATTACCTGTTATGCTATATTTAGACCATGACACCATATGCTATATTAAGTTCAAACAGAAATAATATTTAACTCGAACACATGTTAAACGCATCTGCTCTATTTCTCATAATGTTTTCACAAAACCTACTGTCATACATGTATCAACATGTTACTATAACAGGTAGTGGTTTAGGTAATCATATAAAACAATTCACTTTCACCTGTTCAGACAGATCATTGTCTAACACAAGATTGACTGTGAAGTATTCAGAGTTATAGTTTAGAGGTGCTACCATGCTATGCTAGGTGCTACTTTGTCATATCAGATGTATATATATTTTCTGTGATATTTTTTTTTATAATTGCTGCACACATTGTATGCGTTATGTTACATCAATCCATTTACAAGTTGAATATTAAACAGTCTATACTGGGTTTCTAGATTTAGGGTGGGTGGAGGGATGTTAACACAAGTTTTAGTTAGAGTTTTGGTTGTTTTTTGTAGAGATGTTAATGGATGAGACAGTACTCGTACAGTATAATCTGCTTTATCCGACATCCTTTGCTACCAGTTGAGGATGATGGGTAAAGCAGTTTGGTGAGTAAAGAAGGATTTAGACTAATAACCATATGTGTTGAGGCATGTTGTTTGTTAAATGAGTAAAGTTGTCGGAAAAGTTTGGTTATATTATATTTTTTAACTTACACATTCATTCATCCTCTGGGTAAAAGTGTTTTAAAAGTTTCCATACATTGAAGATCTAGAGTAGTCTCTGTTGGTTAAGAATCATATTGTGAAAATCAGATTCTGAATCATTAACCCCAAAAATAATACATTTTTGAAAGTAATCTGATAAGTGTTGAGGAGTGAAAACTCTAATTCGGTGTAGTGATAGAGACACTACAGCGAATCTGAGTTCTGCACTGTTTGCTATGAAGAACATATTTTCCCGTGAACATGTATAAGAAATTCAAGTAACACCACTCATATACCACACCCATATTTCTTTTTCAATACTCTTAATATATAAGGTTCATATTGGTCTTGTTTCAGATCTAATCGCTTTTTTGCGGCTTTTTCACTTGAATGTTGTTCACTGTATGGTTTTTCATAATTAGCCCGCCAAATTTAAACAAAGATAAAGACGAAATGGTAATTTATCTTACCTACAGATAACCTCATTTTCCACCATGTTCCATAAAGGTACAGAGTCAGTGGGCTTCTGATTTAAACAGGGTCAAGTGCTATTTTTAATCCTATTTTACAACATGCCGAGTATTATCGTCTGCTCATGTGAGATAATAACCTAACTTTAATAGAAAAAAGAAGTGTATTAGTATTTCCATAGTATGACATCTGATTGTAATAGATTTGCTTCTGAACTTGAATACAAATTTTCATACAATGTGTTTGATAACAATTAGGCAGTAAAAAGAGATTACAACTAGATCACACAAAGCTTGACTTATTTAGCTGAGCTATAGTTTACAGGTGACTGCACAATCATAAAATATCGGCCAGGTCATATCCTTTGACTATCACCTATATACATATATAAATTAACCAAGACTGTTTTTAATATATGCAGACATGGTGGTGCTATTTTTTTGTTGTTCTTGTTCTTGTTGTTTAAGATGATTATATTTTTATTACTAGAATACTTTGCATGAACAACTTATGATAAATACAGTGAAACCTTTCTATTGTATATGCAAGATAGAAACAAAAGTAGTAGGAAATTACACTGAATGCAACATTCAAACATTCCCCTTTTCTGTTGCGGTGCATTAATTGATTACATATCTAATATAACTTCCACATGGTTCTGTGGTTCTTTCAGAGAGGTTTTACTGTAGCTAGATGTATATATTCTTTACTGTGATACTTTTTTGTGAATAACTTGAGATTGCTCTTTATGAATATCTAAGAATGAAGAGGTGTGATGATCTCTAAAGAAAGGTGACTGATTAACACTTTACTATACACATTTTTTTGTCATTGCAAACATAGTAGGTATCGGATAGCTCTTATAGGGCAGTGTGTCACCTGTCTACTCTGTTTGCTTTGAGATATGTATTAAATCTGATTTTCCCCTTTCTGGGTAGACAAATTAAAATATCAGTTAATCAATATTCATGGTGTCAAAATATTTACATGAATATTTGAAGAAATAAAGGGTTAATGCACCAAAAATATTAGGTATTACATGTGTAGTGTATTAAGTGATCACCTTTCTGAAAGACTCATACAGAGAGAGAGAGAGAGAGAGAGAGAGAGAGAGATATTTTACTATGAGATTTAGCAAGATGAATATATTTTTACATGTTTATGTACTGCCTCTTACAAACAAATTCCATAAGGTTGTGATTATATTGGATCTCCATTTTTTATTTTGGGGATCAGAAAACACCTCTCATTAATCTACATAGTTGAGGCTATCCATTTTGCAAATCCTTCTGTTATCTAAATTATGTAGACCATTCCAATACTTTTGATTATGATTACCACATTACATGATTATTACAATTGATGCTTAAAGAACATTCAGAGTTGAAGCAGTTGTTACATTTACATCTGCCTTTTTTTCTTTCATTTGATAACAATGCTAGTCATTTGATTTTTTTATCCATTCTTGTTGTTAACCTATACTACCTGATTAGAGCCATTATTTTTCTTACATTACAAGATATACATAATAAAGTTCATAGTTATAACAGTTGTAGTTTTTTATATATCAAAATCAGGTGATAAACTCTTTACATGTTTAAACTCAAGTTTAAGGTGAAGGCTATGGCCACCTTATGAGATGACCATGGTTTACACTGGCTACAACACTAGCTAATAGTGTACATTTGGAGTAAATACATGCAATGAATTAATACACCTGTTCCTACATTATAGGTGGTTTAAGCTTTTACCATAACCGTCGCTACTTGATTTAATATGCAATCAGAATGGATCCAGAGCAGAATCGATATCTGACTCGAGTGCCAATCTGTGTGCCACTAGAAATCAATGATTCCACACCATAATGATTATATTTCATAACTTTGCTATTGTGAAGCAGTCTATAATTTAGAGGGTGTGATAAGGTTAATATGCGGTAACCTGTATAATCAAATGAGATGTAAGGTGTACTCCAAGTACATGAAGGCTTGGGCTGCTAACCAGAGCGTGTGATTATTTTAAAAAAATTGGTGAATTTTGTTGCAAATCTTCTCAACCCCGTTACTTTTATGAAAGGATTGCTCAACCTTGATATACATTTGCCGAATACTACATGAGAGAATCCAGATCCATCAAAAGCAATACTATTTCACCGAGTTGTGCAATACTTCCATGTTCCGGTAGATTTAATCAGCATTTATATACATGGGTGAATAAATTATACATGTCAAATGTAAACCCAGAGCGCGGTGATCCCCGCGGTTTCTCAATCTGATACATGAATGATTCAATATACATGACAAATGTAAACTTAAAGCGCTGGATTCACTATACATGAATTACACTGCGCGGGACTTTACCATATAGAGAATATACATGAACTGAAATATACATAAAGTGGGGGAGTGATTATATACATGACACTGTATATACATGATTATATACATGATTATATACATGTGTCCCGCCGGAGGTGGGTTAACCCACCTCTGGTGCCCCTAATTTGCCACTACTACTGCACACAATTGTAACCGTTAAAATTAAGATAAAATCCGAAGTTGAACAAGATCGCAATTTGAGACGTTTAGTGAGGTTAACCGATGTGTGATAAATAGCCGTAAATAGAAGACACAAAAAACATGAGTGGGTCTGCACTGTTCGCAAAGCTTCACATCGCCTTGCTTTGCTTCAACTGTCAAACGACGCGACTCTCGGTCATGATCCTCAACAAATTGAACCGACTGCTTATTTTTCAAAAGCTCAAGGATTCCTCAATTTTCAGACAAATTGTTATCCGAGGATATAACAGCTTGAGTACTGATAAGACGACGTCTGGTCTAGATCCTAGTTATTTGCTTGGGTCAGTTTGGCTGCAATTGACGGACACGTGATCACTGTATGTCGTGTCAGCTGAGAGATTTCCTTATCTTACAGAGAGCCACATATAGGATCTTGCCACACGATTTTACATACGTAAGTGGAAAGGAACCAGTTCAAGTGCGTGATTCAACAGCTGTCACAAACCTATATGTGGACATTTAATTGGGTCGTTAAATGCTCCAAATGTATACTGTACGCTGGGAGAAACGCCATTATTTACTGCTTAACACTTTAATCCACGCAAGCGCCTTTTAGCGCCTCTGTAACTGATGGTTATTGAAAACATTGTAGGAAATGAAGCATTTGCTCATAACAAGCAAATTAAATGCTCTATTTCCTACAATGAGTCCAATACAGTTAAGACAAACATTTATCTTTTGCCTTTTGATGTTTTTCATCAGATTATTTCCATGTGAAATAGTCTAAAAATAGCTTTTGGATGGTTAAAAGCTAACGCAACGCACTTTCAATGCAAATATCATGAACTATTGAAAAAACTCATTCATTACTTTCAGTGTCGAACAGTTTGGTGTCGGATCAGACGCCGAGTAACTCGGCGTCTTATCCGACGTCAAACTGTTTGTGACGATTATCAATGCTCTGTTGAACCCTATATGTCACAAAATGTTTGAGAAATTCGTACGAAATTTTCACACATGTGACGAATTTGAATGTGTTTAAAATAACGGTTTAACAGTGCTCAGTGCCTAACGCTTGATGTGGCCATATTAATTTAGAGTTATTGTTTTTGAAAAGAACTTCTTGGTTTCTCCACCAAGCTCTATTTTATAACCATTCATTGACATCGCCTTGCCGTGGTGATTCTAGTGCGTGTAGTGGTTATTAGATAGGGTTTGGGGGGGGGAGTAAAGAGAGTCAACGAGATACAGTGTGTAGACGCTATTCTTTACCATCTAATGCGATAGACGCTTAGCGCTTGTCAGCCTGCTTAGACAGTGTGTAGCCAGATCAGACGCCGAGATACTCGGCGTCTGATCTAGCTCCAAACTGTTTGATACATATACAGTTATAAAATAGTTAATAAATGGTCAGAAAGTTGTTATCTATATTTATTTTACTTTTCGTTTCGTTTGCGTTCAATGCCAATCATCTTTTGTTACTGGCTTTGTATCAAATATTTTAATGAAATACTAAGCTAAAATATTAAGCTGTTTGAAAAATCACCACAGTCGTGAATGGCGGGCTAAGGGTTAACCATTATCCCGCAAGTCGTGACTGTGATGATTATTACAAACGAATTGACTCCAGATCGGACACTGAGTAACTAGGCGTCTGATCCGGATCCAAGCCGTAATACTATGACACTAGGACAATACTATCTCCAAATTTGATACATATCGGACGATATTATAAAATTAAGCAGACGAGATTTATTAGATTCAAGATTTTAGATGATTTTATTTACAGTACATGTTTCTCGTTACATTCATATACATCAAACAATAATTACAATGTCGCCTTAACGCCTTTGTAGCAGGTTACTATTGAAAACATTGTGGGAAACGGAGCACAATGAGGAAATGTTTGCAAACTGATTCAAGTCGAGTGTTTCCTTTTATTCTATTATAGTTTTGGTATTCATCATAAACTTTCATTGTGAATTATGTCTCTGAACAGCATATGGAGCAAAGGGTTCAAGTAATATAATATCAAGAGGAGATACGTAAGCTTCGAAATTTGAAAATGGCCCTGATATCAGGTGACCCTTTAAGGATATGTGAATGTTTTGGCTTTACAAAACTAGAGTAGATCCAGGCGCACCGCTACGGGCCCAATACCGAGCATAAACACATGTAGGCTCTGTTTCGCTGTAAGATATCACAATTGAATTTTTCACCGCCAATCAAGAGCTCAGAGCAGTGGCAACACAATTAAGGTCGGTATATGTAAATTTTAAAGTTTGAGACTGAGCAAGATCTCGGCTTAGGAACCTTATTGCTGGACCTGAATCTGTAAAACTGTTTGCAAATACTTCACCGAGCCACCGGCGACCTAAAAGGTTGGCATTAAATAAACTTCTCGAGCTCAACTTTTGCTCAAGGTCATTTGTTCAGTTTCAGACTTCGACTTCAAGTGTATTGCCTCTACACATAGTCTTGACTGTAAATAAGTCAATACTTTTAAAAAGAACATCTTGGTTTCTCCACAAAGCTCTATTTTATGACCAGTCATTGACATCGCCCTTGTGAGTGTATTTAAGAAATAAACGTTGTCTCGCTGGAGTTTACCCCCGAAGGGGGTTTACGTACTTTGCACGCGACTCGTTGCAGTTTACAAACCGATAAGCCCCAGCGAGATGACGTTTATTTTTTATATTTATATCATTATCTATATTATTTCTACTCGCATCAAAATAATAATAGTCGATTTATTGTCTAAGAATCGCCATTGCATCTTATTAACACGACATTCGCATCCGTAATTCGGAAGAGCGAATGTGTAGCGTGAGCGTAGGCCCAAACCGGTTCAATCCACTTCAAAACTGTCATTGTGAAATAGACATCGAAATATACAGGGACGCTACATAGGGAATGTAAATATTGGTCATTAGATAGGTTTTTTTGGGGGGGGAGTTAAGAGAGTCAACGAGATACAGGGTGTAAACGCTATTCTTTACCATCTATTTTACTCGGCGTCTGATCTGATCCAAACTGTTTGATACCTTTTTACAGTAATAAAATATTCAATAAATGATCAGAAAGTTATTATCTATCTTATTTTTTCGCGTCGTTTGCGTTCAATGCCAATCATCTTTACCTTAAAGGCTTTTGTTACTGGCTTTGCATCAAATATTTTAACGAAATACAAGGCACCGTGGTGACGCAAAATACGCCCGTCATTGCACACTGAATGATAAGAAAGCAAAACAACCATAAGGGGCATAACTGCAGAATAAAACAATCATCGAACAGACCAAAATCAGTTCGCTTCTCTCCCTGCATGATAAAAAAACCAGTCATGAAATGTAGTTGGTAACATCAAACAGAACTAAAGTTATCGTCCGGAAACGACATTGTTTCAATAATCTAAGTCCATAAAGGGGCATAACTGCAGAAAAAATAATCGAACCGGACCCAAAATCAACAGGCTTCTTCCCTGTATGACCAAACATGTCAATCGTGAAATTGGGTTGGCGTTCCTCAATCAGAGCTAAAGTTATCGTCGTCCGGAAACGACATTCTTTCAATAATCTAAGTCCATAAAGGGGACCGGATCCAAACCGGTTCCAAAATCAATAGGATTCTTCCTTGTGTGGAAATAAAGCCAATCATAAAATTTAGTTAGCATACGTTAAGCAGATCTAAAGTTATTGCCCGGAAACGATATTCTCTCAATAATGTAAGTCCATAAAGGGGCATAATTGCAGAAAAAATATTTAAACTGGACCAAATATCAACAGGCTTCTTCCCAGTATGATAAATAAAGCCAATCATGAAATTTGGATGTCAAACGTTTATCAGAACTAAAGTTATCGTCCGGAAACGGAATTTTTTCAATAAGTCCATAAATGGCATTATTGCATACAAAATTAATCAAACCGGGACCAAAATCAATAGGCGTCTTCCCTGTATGAAAATAAAGGCAATCATAAAATTTGGTTGGCTTACGTTAGGCAGAACTAAAGTTATTGTCCGGAAACGACGTACTTTCAACAATGTAAGTCCATAAAGGGGTATAATTGCAGAAAAATGAGCAAACTGGGACTCAAAATCAACAGGCTTCTTCCCTTATAACTTATGATGTATAGCTTATTACTTATTACTTATAATTAATAACTTATAATTTATTACTTATGATTTACAATTTATTACTTATTACTTAAAACTTAGTATTTATAACTTATAATTCATTAATAATACCCTGTTTAAAATCGAATGAAAACTACGGAAGCTGAAACGGACCCCCTTATATTAAATATAAGGAATTAAATAAATTAATATTATACATTTTCAAGAAATATAAGTGTTTAAAACTTGTACAGATATATAAAATTGTTATATTTAACAATGCTTCGTTTTAGGACTTAAAAGTTTGGAACAACAACAATTTAGAAAAATAAGTAGCATTTATGGTATTATAGAATGTCTTTTCCTTGAAATACGAGGATACATACATCATAACTCGATTATTTAGACTAACTTGTCATTTAACTTATAACTTTATATGACTACTTTTTAAACTGTTAATTATGTTCGATATAAATGAATGGTGAAAAGCAAGATATCAATATTATCATATAAATGACGACATAAACGTAGAGTATATTTTGAGAGAAATGTAAAAGAATGAATATTTCATAACTATATCTTGATATTATATAACTAAAACATAAAAAGAGAGATATATAATAACAATATACTTCTCTTTATATAAAGTTCAGTTACATGTTATGATAAACAATTTATATCGTTACCTATTTAACAAATAAATATAAACCAATTAGTAACAACAGCAAACCAAGAAGATGGCTAATAAAAGTTAAAATAACTATTATTTTACAGAAAAAACGAATAAGATATTGGTCTAAAGCAATAAAAACGAATAATTTACATTTTTGGAATTAAAAGTATTACGGTAAAAAACTACAGGTGATGTTATACACATTGAAGTCTAATTTCCACCTTAGACTAATATATGAGGGGGTCGGGATAAGCTTCCGTAGCAACGTTTGAAGTGCTGTATATATTGTGTCCAAACATTACAGAAAATCGACAAATCATCAGTATAATTTCTTCTGTTCACACAACTGCTGTTTTTATTATAACATGTAACAAGAAGTTTGTCTGATCAGGCACTTCACTTTTCTGCGCCTCTTTTTCTGATGACTTTTGAAAACATTGTGAGAAATGAAGCACTTGCTCATGATGAGCAAATGCTCTATTTCTCGCAATATATTTCAAAACAGTTAAAAATCGAAATTGTCCATGCTCGTAGATAAACATCCTTATAGAGGATAATCGTATTTTACAGTGTAAGCTCGAACTTTATTTCATCGAGTGGAAAGAAAAGGCGGTGAAATCACAAGTTACAGTAGAACCTCTCTATAGCGGCCACTCTTTAAACAGGTATGGACTGATTCAAAGACAGGTGGTTGCTGAATGCAGGATGAAAGTAATGCATAAAGCTCCTGTAGGAGCTTTATGCATTACTTACAGCCTGTATTAAGCAGCCACCTGTCGTGAAATTAAAAAATAGGTCACTTTTTGGGTGGCCGCTATAGACAGGTATTACTGTATATTTCCCACCAGTGATATAATTTTCGATCTGACACTGTAGCATACATTTATTCTATTTCTTACATGCATTTGCATGAAATTTAAAGTTTAGTTACAAATACGACACAAAACGAAAAAGAAAACACAAATCAAAATGTTTGACCCCAAAGCCAGAAATGACAAAGTCCAAACAAAATATTTTAAAAAATTACAAGTCCAAACATAAAATAAACAAAATAAACAAAATAACAAAACGACAGGTCCAAAACAAACAAATAAATGTTTTCCAAATGTTTGACCCCAATGCCAGAAACTACAATCCAAAAAACAGGCACTAAGTTTATAATTTCATTGCTGGAAAGTTATTATTTCACAGTTAAGCAGTGAAATTAAAAGGTTTTCTTTCATTGAGAATTCCCCATAAATCACTATAAGGCATTTAAGAAATATGGGTCACGTCACGCGAAAAGGGGCACTCGGGCATCGCAAACAGTATAGCCCAAGACCAGCCGTTACGTCACTGACATGGCGGCTGATCAGGGTCTGCACTGTTTGCAATCTTAGAGGACATCGAATTCTACATTTACATGAATACAAATTGTAAATTTCGTGACTAGATGCTGGAATAACAGCGCTGAAAAAGAGCTGGGTCAGCGCTTTTTGTATATGTTCGAGTGCTCCTTTTCCTGTGACGTCGCCCAAATATGTTTATTACAGGCCCAGGTGTGACTCAGACGGCGCTGAAATACTGCAGCTACCCCGGCACCACGGCCACCAACTGCTCGGGGCACGAGGACCTCTGGATGACCTACGAGCACACGTTTTATTATCGTTCTTTCCACGATAATGTGTTTACTGCCTGGACATCATCGTACCTTAACAGTATGACCTTTATGACTATTCTTGTGTCAACCGCTTTTCTCCGTGAATGATTTTACCAGACTCCACCTCTACTATTGTATTGTTTTTACCCATTAATGCCTGGGTCCATAAGTTAATTCGCCCAAAGATGCATTCCAGCACGTCCGTTATTCGCAAAAAGGGGATTTTGATTAGGATATTGAAAAATCTGGATTAAGCTTAAACTTGCATGAGTACAGCAAACAACGCAGACCCGGATCAGAGGGCTCCTCTATTCTGCGATGGTTATCTACCTCCCTTTTAAGGAACGATGGGTATAAATGGGTTAACTTTACCCCATTGAAGCGCATTTAGCGTCTCTGTAGAAGATGACTGTTGAAAACAATAAATGAAATGAAATATTTGTTCATAATGAACAAATGCTCCATTTTCCACATTGTTTTAAAAGCCATTCAATTGTGGTGTTTTCCTAACGTCTTGGTAATCTTCCTTTTCATCATAAACCTTTGTGTAATAATATCATTGTACACAAGTCTAAAATGCATATGGAGTAAAGGTTATTTAGGCAATTCGTGTAGACATTCATGGTAGACGAATAACATTCATATCAAACAAACCAAACAGGCAGATAGTGTCTGGTCTGGATCTCCCCGTTTTGAAAAACTCTTAAATAAGCGCATACATTTGTATTTGGTGCGACTTTAACTCTTTCGGCGCCAAATTAAAAAATGGCGGTTGGGACTAGTTTCAGATAAAATATTTTAGCGTAAAAAATCACAGAGACGATTAAAAAACGTTTGTGTATTCCGAAACTGTTTACACGGAGCTAAATTTTGTCGCAAAATAGTAAAGTCCCAGATCAGACGCCGCCTTATAAGGCGGCGTCTTATCTGGGACTGCACTATTTTCAACGGCGCATTTAATCGACTTCGGCGGTGAAAGAGTTGAACAGGAATTGTTTTGAACCGTTGTCACGCTCAGAAATAGGAAGATGTGCTTTAGAGCATAAGGTGCCATTTTTAAGAGTTTTGAAACGATTAAATCGGGTGAAGTTAAAAATTGAATAGACGAGTGTTTGCGTTAAAACAAACTAAACGAAGCAGTTGGGTTTAACTTAATTTTATTGCCCCAGTACATGTACAAATGTTTTTGTTTCCTTTAACTTTTTGCGTTCCGTTTGTGTTCCGTTTGGGTTTCTTTCGTTTTCGTTTCATTTGACATCATGTAAAGAACGATTCCGACGAAACGAACGGTAGCAAACGAAACGGAACGGTTATTATGCTGAAGTCCTGTAACCAAATCTGAAGTATTCCGAAGTTTGTTTTCGTTCCGTTCGATTCATAACCAAACTGTCCTATGTATTCCGAAGGTTCGTCTTGTTTCGTTTTATTCGTCATATTTCGATGGTGTTTCTATTGTGTTCCGATTTGCATTTCGTTTGCTTTTCGATAGGGATGGAAACTGTTAATCGGTTAACCGATTAACCGTTTGAACGTCCGATTAATCGATTAGCAAACCAGTAACCGATTATGTAAAAAAATAAAAACAAAATACGACTGTTTCAAGTTTAGAATACAAAACGAACATGTAATGGCTTATTCTCTTAAGATTTCCCCTCGCTAAAATCCGCGCTTATTGATTCACCGTAAGTGTGAAAAACTAGAACGCCTCTCTCGAATGACAGTTAGATAGCAGTTTGACACATCGGGTACAATAAACAGAAACTGAGAAAGCCATTGTCCTGCTGATTAAAGCCTCGTGCA